>CACVKI010141690.1:0-25109 GCA_902732785.1 Trichogramma evanescens | reverse complement strand
AGTGTGATGCGAACGCCGCGGTGCCAGAATGTGCGACTTATGCCACAGAAAAGCGTGTCATAAATGTGAACTTATGCCATACAGTGCTATAAAATTATAATTGCAATGAATTCGTTGAATGTTATCAAATTCGATTCAAAGCATAATTTTGACAATAAACGAACTAGTTTATTGTTGAAACGACAATAATTATTGTTTAAACGTTGTTTTTAAATATTTATAGCAAAATTATGCATTAAAAAATTATTATAAATAAAAAAATTAATTATAAATTTAATTAAAGATAAATCATGAAAAAATTTTAAAAATATAAAAAATATTATTATACTTTATGAATTTATTTATAATTTATTTTTAATTATTATTAATAATAATTATTAAAAATTATTAAAATATTTATATTTATAAATAATAAAAAATAATTTTATACGTGAAATATTACTCAGAATTGTTCAAAATACCCCTCTGAATTTTTTCAGAATTTTTAGAGCGACTTTTGGATTTTTGGATGTGACTATTTCGTTGAAAAATCCAAAAGTCCCTCTAAAAATTCTGGAAAAATTTAGGGGTATTCCTTAAACAATTCTAAAAACTTTTTTCAAGACAATTTTTTTCCTGGGCGCGTCCGTGTCATATAAAATTCACTACAAAATTGACTTCGCTTTTGAAGGGTTGTTTTTTAATAAAGCTTTTTCAAAAATGAGTGGCAACATTATTTTATTGATTTATACACCTGAATGTTAAAAAAAAATATTTTTCATGTGTGTACTGCTATAAAAAAATCATATTATTTTTACACTTCAATTTTTAACGCTTATTGAGAATCGTTCATATATATACATACAAAATGGTCATTGATTAGGTGTCGGTCAGTTACTGCATGCAAAATGCGTTTATTATTTATAGTAAGTTAGTAAGTAGTGCAAACTGCAAAGTAGGCCCGAGCGTAATTCAAACTTCGACGCTCCGCTCACTCGCCCGACCGTCGGCGACGGATGAATTGACACGTCAGCGCAACTGCGCAGGCTCGAGAAAGTAGTAGAAGTCCATTGAGGAGAATCAGAGAACTCTCTTCCAACCTCATGGTCATACATTACATACTTCTCGAGGACAGTATCTTACTAGCAGTCATACAGCACACTATAGTAAGGACCATCAGCATCTGTAGAGCTAAGACAGTAAATAAGTTTTTGTGGATTCGGTGAACAAACAGCAAGTCGTTAATTCGTCGGTGACTATGTTGTTCATTTCATATAGGTCATTTTGTGTTAAATACGGAAGCTGTGTCTAATCATCTTGACTTTATTATTTGTTGCAACTTTGTTATCGTGCTTATTGTGATACTTTTTCATTGTGCTGTGTTGAGTCCACTACATAACCTCTAAAATACAGTGAAATCTCGTGTCCTCAAACGTACATGGATGCATATTCGAAAATTTAATTTAGAATAACCTAGCAAACTCGTTAATTTGTTATTAATTTCAACGTTTTTGTACGTATTTGTGCAATAAGAAATTTTGTTTGGGGATTTTTGATCGATACAAATTCAGATTGTTTTCTCAATTTAAATAAATCAAAAACAAAAATGGGTGAACCAATGGATTTTGATGAAATGGATAATCTCAATGACTTCGACAATCTCCTCGAAGACGGCGAATGCGAGGAGTCGCACCGCGTTAGTCGAACAACGATACCAAATATCGTAGTAAGTTTTTGTTGCCTCTTCAATTATTTTTTCAATGATTTTTAAAAAAAAATTAGGTTATGTTTTATTAAAAAATTTTCATATTTTCATAGGAATCTAAAATTGAGCATGTGGAAACAAAAAAGTCAAACATGTTTGTAACCGGTGTAGATATTTTCAGCAAAGAAGCCAAATTAAAAGCAGAAGAACGAGCAAAACGATTTGGTATTTCACAAGTGACAGAAAAGAGTATATTAAATGATGCTGAAAATTTATATGTCAGGTTAGTTTGTGTTTGTAAAACATTTTAATACATTTCAATGCTTATTAAGTTTTATGAAATAACATCTCATATCTTCTATATATTTTTAGTTTTGGAATCGACATACACAGTGAGAGTGCCAAGAACTTTAAACTAAATGCTTTACATATGCGAGGCATTGAAAATTTGACAACCAAAGATATTTTCAAGTACTTTGAAGATTATGCACCTGCTTCTGTTGAATGGATAAGTAAAATATCATGTAATGTTATTTGGTTAGACAATATATCTGCAGCTAGAGCTTTATTAGGACTCTCAAAAAAGATAGAAGGAATAAAAAACGAGTATCATCAAGGATTATCTGATGCAGATTCTGAAGAAGATCCAGATGAACTAATTGTCAATGGAAAACTTAAAAGAGATGATGATGTAGTGCATATTAAAGATATTCGCTGCCAATTACCCCATGGTATTTGGAGAAAAGGCCAGAATTACATGGAATCCAGAAATATATTTTTACGCTTTGCAACACCTTCAGATAAGCAACTAATTCATGCTAAGCAAATGGCTGGGTATAAAAGCCAGTATGAAAGACAAGATAAAGGAATTGTGTCATCATCTAGAAAACGACGTCTAAGGGAGGAAAGAGAAAATATCCAAACTGCTAGTGTACCATCAACCGAGGATTCTCCCAAAATGGAAATCTCACAAACTTCAATTCCTAAAAATGGAGCTGCCCCTAAAAATCCATGGGGTACACTTTCAGAAAATTGGGGGGTAACCGATTTCGTTGAGGATGACTACTTGCCAAAGTCATTTCCTGAAACTAACGTAAGAGAGAGACTCGGTATTAAAAGACAAAGGGGTTACAATGATGGATATAATCCTAATGTGATTGTTGTATCTGATGATGAAGAATACCAAGGTGATGAGTATGATAACTCAAATAATGAAAATGGTGATGATGAGTATTGTAATAGATATAACAGTAGCTACGATAATAGCTACGCAATATCACCTTCAATTACAAAACCTTACATCAATTATAATGAAAAAAGTCAATCAGATAGTTCAGTAAGTGATGATGAAGCTTGGCGTGTCAGAAATAAAATCCCTAGAATGCGAATGCATGCTGATGATGAAGAAAAAAAAGTTCACATGAGGATAGGGCAAAAAAGAAATCACAGAACATCATATGTTAGTGAGATTATATCACCGATATCACCAAATAAAGACCTTAGGAAAAAATTGATAGCTAGGCGTAAGCAACCACTTACACAACAAGAACCAATTCAAGTGATTGTTGCAAACCCAATTGCTATCAAGAGTAATTTTAATAATGTCATTGTAACTGAGGATGAAGAGGATGACGATGAAATAGAAAGAGATCCAATCGTTGAAGAAGTTGAAGAAGATGGAGAGATCATTGATGATTCTGATGAAGACACTACTGAAGAATATGATGATAATGATGATGAAATAAAAATAGAAACAGAAAAAAATATATCAGAAGATGAAGCATTATATTCCGAATCAGATTCGAATAGTTATTCACATTCTAGTGAATCTTGTGTAGAACAAGAAGTACAAGGTTCAAAAGGAAGTGTTATTAAAAAAATATCACAAAAGCCAAGATTACAATCTACAGTATCATCAGTTTTAAATAGACTAAATACTCCTGAAAGTAGTTACAAAAGTTATAAGAAATCAAGAAATCCTATTCATGAAAAGAAAAATTATCAAAGAGAAAAGAGAAAAGGTAGTCAAAAATATATATCTACATCTCCAGATTTGCGACACCGATTGCAAAAAACTGATTTGAGATTACGCATTGGAGTCAACAACAAAAGAAGTCGATCACCATTAAGGATAGAGTTGAGGAATGATAAGTATTCAGCGCGCCATCGCGATTCAAATTAAATTAAAAATTGAACAAATTCAACAAATAAATAAGTTCATACATAAGTTTCATTAGTAACCGATTTCAAAAACTTAAGGCTGTATCTATTTGTTAAGTTTATTTAGGGCTGCTTTTAGTCACTGCAACATTTGCAAAAAAATAATTGACAAAATTTCATAAATAAGTTTTTTTAAATATTTATGTTAGTGCATACAGATATTTACTTATCAATTATTAAGTATATAGTGTATGAAAAATAAAACTTTAGATAACATAATTTGATCATGCCTTATGTCTTATGTTTCATTCAAGTATAAAAATGCATAAAAAGTTGTGAATGTTTTTACACTATTACTTTATTAAATTAAATTTTAACTGTTGAAAGATTTTTTAGGAATTCTTTATTTTTTAAACATTATCTTCTAAAAACATTTTCATGTTACCGCAAATATTTATAGCGTCAAATTGAGTTGCAGTGTACGTTTTTGTAAATACATAGAAATAGAAATATTTATGTAAAAATAGTAATTAAGAATGGCATCCTGTAAATTTGAATAATATTAAAAAGTATTTGTACTTTATTATGTATACTAATTTATATTAGTACATAGCTGAAATGAAAAAATAAGATTTTAAGTATACATTTTCAGATTTTACAATTGTTTTTTGTCATGAATCCTCTCTTTTGTATTTCTTGTGGTAAGGGTGTGGATTATTAATCATAACTGTTCATCAGTAATAACAATTTCAAAATATTGGCAGCTTGATTTCAAGCCTATATAAAATTCTACCAACATGGAACAGTATACAGGCATTACAATTTCTAATTTATTTTTCATTTAGAATTTCTGAGTAATAATTTGAATTCATATTACTTAACAATTTCTTTGTACATCAAGAAGTACACACATTTTTAAATTCAATCTTGAGTAATGAAGTTTATTGACAATTATATTTTAATTTTACTATCTATTAAATGGTCAAGTCAGGTTTAATGATAGGAACACAAATAATCAATTCACATTCATCAAACATCAATTGATTAGTAAATCATAGATACAATTCATGCATTAAATACTAGGCAAAATTTTATGTGTACTTTTTAACTTTTTTTAAATGAACTTTATTTAGCTATAAAATGATTTGCTTGTCATAAACCAATTGTTAATTATAATCTGAACTTGAGTCATTGCATAACATCATACATTATAGTACTGAAAAAATTTTAACCATTCAGAAGGTAAAAATTGATCAAGTCTTAATAAAACTTGATAACATGATTCTATTTTCCTAATTTTGCATGAACTTAATTTTGGATATATTTTCTTTTTTCCTTGTACATTTCAGAGTATACTAAAAATTGGAAGGCAATGATGTTGCATTTGTATGAGTTATATTATAACTATAATTCAATTTTCAGTAGCATTATAATAACACATTAATCACACGTTTATGATTTAAGTTTTTCATTAAGCATGAAATTCTTATAATTATTTTTTATACTTGATTGAATTTAGCAAAAGATTTAATAGTCTAAATTAGGCCTGACTCTAAGTTAGAAAATTGCAATTAAATTCTCATTTTATCAATATTTTGATAGACTTTAAATTTAATTAAGTATATTAAATCAGATAAATTAAAAAATTTCAAGCATAGGTTGTTTTTAGAAATTTATTACATTTTGAAAATGACAATTTATTTAAGAGTATTTTTTTTCTTTTTTTTTTATATAAGATTTACCAATTTTATTGATGGCTTATACAAAAAGCAGTATTTTATTAGTGTCACCATCATGTTGATTTGAATTCTTGACCTACTGAAAAATGATACTTTCTGAAACAATTCGAGTTTTTACAATAATCTGATATACATTTCCCTGAACATGCAGATGTGTACAAGTGTTCTTTTGTTGTGCCAACTATTAATTTCTTTTCATTAATGTAGATATTTAATATTTTATTCCATAATTGTTACGATCAGTAAGATAACATCGGATTCTGTTAAGGATACAATTTCAGAGATACAATGAGAGTTAAATTCGTTGCTAAACTTTCTCCATCATTATTGCTTCATGTCAATAATATGGCGATGACTTTTATAGGCTTTCAGTGGCAAATTAAAGCTCAAAATGAGATAACATTTTTTTAAATTTTAAAATAAGAAACTTATAAATTTATTAAAGGTGCATGAGAAATACATACATTTTTAAGTCAATTAAAATGATTTTGCTTCTTATTATAACAGTTTTGTTGTAAATTATACTGACATAATGTCATGAAAATATTAAAAAAAATCAAATTCTCTAATTGATGATATACTATGATTCTGATTGTCAACTATTTCAAGAGATTTCAAAACATTTCAAAAATTTTCATTCAAGATTTATTTCAACTTCAACTATTTCAACTATTTACTTCAATATAGTATCATGTTAGTTTGAGAAAATATTATTACAGTAACAACACACAAAATACTTTATACAGTGTGCAATTAAAACAGTTGATAAATCTGTACACAATATTAGATTTTATGAGATATTTTTTACTTAAACATTAATATTAATATATGCCATTCAGAGTAAATGTTTAAAACATTTTTACACTCTAAATATAATTAATTATTTATTGTATGATACACTAAGTGCATTAGATGCACAATGATGGCAGTATTGGTCGATGATGAAAATGAGTAAATTTTAAATATAAAAAAAGTAAATTATGATCATTGCATGAAAAATAATTGTATGAATTTAGTAAATATTTAACTTTGCCATTGAAAGTCTACATTGAAATAAATTGACTTTTTTAATAATTATAATTAAAGCAATGCTTTAAAATTGTATTTATTACAACATTTTAGATATATATTATAAATATTTGATGAAAATGATCTCTAGTTTTACAATCCTATTTTTTAAATCTTTCACAGATATTTCAACACTGAAGTATTCAAGACTCATAATTTTATCCAAAAATTTTTCCACAACATACATAAGAACTTGTCACACTTGAATTATTACTTTTCATATAAATACTTGCAATATAGAAGTACTTGTTTATAAATCTCAACGAGTACACAGATTTACTTGAGAACATGGTATTCTACTAAAAAAATAATGTTATATATGTATATATAAATTGACATTCTATCTTACTTTGGCATTTAAAATGTATTTCAATATACAGAAAATAGACTTTTAAAACACCATGACTTGGTAAAAAGTATTATTGAAGAAATATGCTTTTAAAATCAAGTTTTGAGATCATGATTTTCTTTATTTTCCTTATCATTCAGAAATCATGACCTTAAACTTAAAACAGATAAGTTTCATAAAATCATTTTCATAAGATCATTTTTGAAAAATTTCATTTATGAAAAGATACAATACAAATTGTACTGTTTTTCAGTATTTAAATCACAGACATGATACGACTGCAGTGAAATAAACTTTAAAAAAATACTACAAAATTATTACAAAGTCATAGAACCGATTGTATTCAATTGTATACAAATTATAATATGCACTCTTTGAATTGATAACATCACTGGTTTGTTAGACTTAAATAATCCACAAATGAATAAATTGCGTTTATAGATTGCACTTTTGATGCTTCTTGCAAAAGCGACTTTAATTTTTTTTATATTTATAGCTGGTAGAGAAATTTTATGTATATACTGTAATTTTCATGATCTTGCTTTTGTATCAACTCTTTCAGTCGTCCTGAATTGATGAAGGAAACTTGGATAAACATAATAATTGATCAAAAACATAATTTTGTAACATTTACTTATTATATCGTATTTTCCATGTGATTTTGTTGAAATAGCAAAGTCTCTTCAAATATTAACTGCCTCAGTGATTCCTTTGGAAGGTAATCCAGCTCCATCTCAAATCTGAATGGTTCTTCTGCTACAGGCTATGGAAACAATAATGTTATTGATATTCTAGAATATTGTAAAGTGTAATAGAATAAATTTTGGCGCATACCTCGTCAGCTGGATCATAATACTGTTCCAAATAAGGATGTGCTAATGCTTCTTCAACTGTTATACGCTTGTTAGGATTAAAGGTTAACATTTTATCTAACAGGTCAAGTGCTTTAGGATCTGCATCTGGGAATAAACTTGTCCATGGAAGCTTTGGTTTGTAGGGTAGCGATTGTAAATAATTACGAGCTTTTTTATTTATTATGTAGTCAAGATCCTCAGGTGAAGGGGAACCAAGAACTCCAAGAATATGATTGAGTTGATCCAAATAATGTTTTCCAGGAAAAATGGCTCTTCTGGATAACATTTCTGCAAGAATACAGCCTACTGACCATATATCTATAGATTTAGTATAACCCTGAAAAATATTGTAATGATAGGTGTTTGCAATAGAATCTCATGATTATAAATTGTTTTAGACATTTACTTTAGAATTCAACATAATTTCAGGTGCTCTATACCATCTTGTAGCTACATATTCAGTAAGGAAACCAGCATGATTGTGGGTTGGATCGGCAACCCTGGCCAAACCAAAATCACAAATTTTAAGGTCACATGTGGTATTCAAAAGCAAATTACTAGGTTTCAGGTCTCTGTGTAATACATTTGCAGAATGAATGTATTTTAATCCTCGTAAAATTTGATACAAGAAGTAGCAAATGTGATCATTACTGATGGCCTGTCAAATTAAATATTACTTAACACAATTTAAAGACAAAAAAGTATATTGATTAGTTTTTCTTACTTGTGTTTTTAGCAATTTGTACAAATCTGTTTCCATCAAACATTGAACAATATATACATCTTTCATTTGATCTATACTTGGTGCTCTTAAAATATCTCTTATATCTATTATCTGTAAAAATATTAATGTATTTTACTACTTCAAGTAAGTTTAAAAAAAAAAAAAAATTATAGAAGCTTCAACTCACATTTTCGTGTTTAAACCTGGTGAGAATTTTAATTTCTCTCAGTGTCCTTTGGCTATAGGTTTGATGCTCAAATGGTGAAATTTTTTTGATTGCTACTTTAGTATGTGTTACATTGTCATAAGCTGAGCTAAAAAATAGATTAATTCATAATTGGTCAACATATTTAGGGAATGAAAAAAATATTATTTATAAAAAATGTTGGACAAATTTAATGGAAAATCATGCAACACGTCATCAAATGCGAGAGAATTAAAAAAAAAATAAGAATGATTATGTGATGACAAAGGACTAAAGAGCCGACTCAAAGTTTTAAATGAGATGCGTAGATGTATACATTAAGAGAAATCTCGCACCCCTTTCACGGTCACTCCCGCACAAACATATACAGCTCTTGTATGCAAGAAGTAGAGAGTGCGAGTGAGATGGGGCGAGCAGACTGGCGCGCGTGAGAAAGACGTCATAGCACTAACCGTCCTCGCAATACAGCAGTAGATATAGGTATATTATATTTACATATAGGTGTGCGCATATATATATAGTCGATGCGAGCACTCGGATGAGACGCGTTCATGCTTGATTATAGGTATGTCTAGGTGGGACCAGACTAACGATTGCGACATGCAATGGATGAAAAGTGTAAATACCATTGACAGGATGCACGTCATAGACATACTTACACGACCATGCCATACGCCCCTTCGCCCATGTAAGCCAGATTCGTGTATCTGGGGCCAACCTCGAAAATCTGTCCGCGAACGATCTCGGCATTAGGTGGCGGTTGTTGTGGTTGAGCGGCCGCCGTGGCCACTGATGCCTGTGCCAATGGATTTGGCTGCTGCTGTTGCTGGACAGTCGCAGTGGCAGCTGCTCCTTCTTCGTTCATGGCATCCGCCATTTCCATGATTAAATTATCTGATAATTGAAGAATCGACAAGAGTGCTAGACACGCGCAGACAAGTATCTATGGATCTCTGCACGAGTCGCAACGAAGGCGGAGCAGAATTCAAGACGGGATAAGACCAAATGTTGACGGGTGACTCGTGCAGTCAAGCGAACGAATTAGCAATCACTGCAGCAAAAACATACGCGCGCAGACACAGTCACAGTCACGAGAGCTGCGAGCTTCTTCACCGTTGCCACCGCTGAATCGCGGCTGCTGATCGGAATTCGGACTGTTGAGCCTCCACTTGGCACCGTCAACCTTGTCTTACGAGCAGGCAATAGCCCCCTGTGCAGTGTGTGCGTGCGTGTGCCTGTGTGTATGTACGAGCTGCAACGAGCGTTTTGAGTTACAGAGGCTCGCAAGTCGCAAGTCTGCATAAGCGAGTGCAGTTACGGCGACGTCTCGATGTATACGTGTGCGATGCACTGCAGTCCACTGGAGCCGTGTCTAACGGCGCACTAAATGTCTACTGTAGACCTATGTGTGTACATATATTTGTGTATATAATATGTACGGTACAGACACTATAGTCGACGGCGGGATAGTCCGATGGTTGTGCAGAAGAAAAGAGAGAGAGAGAGAGACTGCGAAAGAGTCGTTATTCGTGTTGCTGGCGACTGCCTGAGAATAATATTTGTACGGATTACGTGCACTCGCGAGGCCGACTGTTTAAACAAAAGATAAGCCAGCGAGGTGCAGCGTGTAACGTAGGCTGCGTATAACAATCGGTGATGATGGTGCGGTATTCACTCAAACAATAACAATTTCGCGTATATCCCGAACTCGGCAAGTTGTATACGTTTATGATCGTATAGGCTAAATTAAGCTTTCGCTTAAGTCGAATCTGCGCTTAACGCAGGCTAGCGAGATACTGATCGGAGCGCGATATCGCTTCCTTTTTTCATGCTCGCGCGTGAGACACGTCGTCAGGCGACCGTCGCGCGCGCGAGAGTAAGAGAGACCGAGAGAGAGCGAAAGAAAGAGAGCAGACGAGAGGCGCGCTCGGCCAACCCGCACGAGGGACGCATTAACGAGAAAGAACCTGCAGGGATACGTCCTTGCCGAGACGAGAAACGACCGTCACTTGGGTATTATGACCGTGTAGCTCAACAAATTATACGAATAAATGGTATATATATATTATATACTCGAACGCCCGGCCAGATAAAAATACGCACTTGCATGTTTAGCGATAATCGAGCCAGGTACGACTGCCTCCTTTATACCCCTCTGCATCCCCATTATCTTTTGAACATAGTAAATATCCTACTATTTCTGTCATCGCGACTGAGATTTAACCATCGGATAGATCTAGTATCTCTGCGATTGTTTAATTTATTTGTTAAGAATTTGATCGCGATACATTGCATAGTAAAACAATGCTCTGTAATGATCAAGTTCACCAGGACTTGGTCATTTTTTTACTGTATCTCTCCATGCACCTAGGGTAATCATACAAACTTTTTCAATAAACTTATTCGTAGCAAATCAGAGTTCGAGTGTAGTTATTCAACGATAACTTATAAGATAACGTTGATCAGTTTTGATCATCAGTAACGCTACTAACGAATTTTATTCGTACCTTCGATTTGGAATCTTGTCCATAAAGTTAAAAATGAAATGATGTGAGGAAATTGCATTCGGCCAAAGTTTACATATAAATTCCTAAAATTTTTCGCACATTGAAAAAAGATGGAAAGTTCATGGTCATGTTTTCTGATTTACTCAACGTCGAAGAAAAAAATGTAGACTAACAGTACTTGTATTGCTTTGTCAGTGGCGCTAATACGTCAGAGAATATTGTGGCTCGGACCGGCTCCCTTCGCGTTAACTCTTCTGCCGGTCAATAGTTATACGGCCGGACGGACGAGTCGTGCGTTTTTCTCACCGGCTTGACGTCACTTATTACGTTTGGCGCGTCAAAATAACGCGCGAGGCTAAATGTGCTGTTGTTAATAAGTAACCCAAGTATGAAGGGATATATCCGCAGAGCATAAGTATAAGAGCGTTATGGTATACAGGAAATATATTTTTCAACAAATCTCTTAGATTCTGGAGGGCGAGTTTCGTATCAGGATTAAATATCGAAGGCTCGAGCTGTGCGAATATGAGTAGACTGGCACTCGAAAGCTGACATTGAGAACAACGACGACCCTGATGGGATGCGGGTCGCGACCTTCACCGTCGATGCAAAAGCCTCCATCGGGGCTCTCCCTCCGCGACGTGCTGCACTGGTCTGGTCGAACTGACGGCCGCCGCTTGGCTGTACGCAACATACAACGCAGCTCGCTATTATGCGTCATATGCCGCAAGCTCTCTCAAGCTCGCGATGAAGAGCTTCTCTCGTTGTAACGGCACGACCGAGTTATAGGAGCAGCTCCTGCTCACCCGCTCACCCCCTTTCCCCTCCTCCTCCTCCTCCTCCTCCTCTTCATTTCCCCTTTTCCGTACTGTTCGACTGCTCGAGTCGTCCTTGTACGCTCCGGCTGCAGGCGCTCGTGCACTGCAGCCGTTTTCTCGGCAGCTTATCCAGTAACCATAGCAAATCATTGCTGCACGTGTAAACGTGCACAAGAGCACTTATGCTCGTTATGCTTTTTAAGATACGTCCATTGTCCCTCTCTTTCTTTCTCTGGCTCTCTTTTATGTAAGTGTGAGATTCGTAAGGCACTTCGGAAGATGGCATATTACGGGCAACATTTTTTCCCTTCAATATCCACCGACTACCAGAGGCTTCGAAAAATATTCAATATTGACTGACTCTGCTGCAGCGGCTGATGCTATTTGTTAATAAAACAAATACATGCGTCGAGTTTAGGATTAGTTCTTTCATCGATATTCAATAAATTTTTAAAGCTTTTACAGCGCAGACTCCACGCACGTTTTGCAAGTTCGATGTCGGACGCTTCGATCGGTACTCGCTTAACAGTTTTAGCCTGCTCGTCTACGATTTTTTACATTGACAAAGAAAAATTCTCGCCTAGGCTTTTCACGTCGATCCAATTAATATTTCACATTATTTCAATTTCATCGCTAGAGAAGATTGAATCAAGTACCCACCTAATTCTCAAATTCATTTTAGTGATCTGTTATGTAATTACTTATGCACAAGGAAAATGTTTATAATTATTAAAAATAAAATAAAAACAATTTAATCGATTAAAAAATTTAATTAGAATTATCTTTATTTTGTGTTAAATTATAACAAATATAATTTTGTACATCGAAACTAAAGTGCAAAACTAAAATGTGTCTAAATGATACTTATTCATCATTAATAGTAAAAATGTATACTCGTATCGCGCACTCTTTTGAAAAACGGAGGGCAGTCACACAAGCCCGCACGACTCTGCTAATAAGTTTTAAAAATTAATAATTGGTTGAGAGTACCTCTCTCTTCACGGATCATACAGTCAACAGGTCCACAATGTTTGAGGTCCTCCTCATAGTATGTTCACATCTAAAAGTCGGACTTTTCAAAATATTTTTTCTCCAAAGGAACTTCACGAGGCTCATTTATGCGCATTCTATTTAACCTTGGTTATTATAGATCAGAAGAGCGTTTTATCTTTTTATATAATTAATTCGTGCAAAAGTAGTGTGGCGTATCGAGTGTAACATACATTTCAAAGTACACCATTTCCTTGGGGCGGCTCTAGCGCCTCTAGCCGCTATTATCGGTCCGAGAGTGTCGGTAAATTAGGGAATTGATTTTTCTGTACCGATGATTTTCTTGTTGATACATAATATGTTAAATTTTTTTTCTTGACTTTTATTGGCATGTTAATAATCCTATTTGAACCTATAAAATATTAAAAAAGTAAGTAAGTATCAATTGATTTGATACATATAATCTCCAAGATTTGGCAACCGGCTACGGCCCTGACCTTTGGTAATTTATGCTTATAATAGCTTTTGATTTTTATTCGTTATCCAATTTTTTTTAAAACTTTTTTGAAAGCTCATTTGTTATTCTAGCGACAAACTGTCTCCCTCTTTCATTCGGAGTTTTCTTAAAAATGTTGTCAATGGCCTATAAGTTTGCACTATTCGAAAGTTCTACCCTTTAACTTCAATTTATTTAAATTTCAGATTATTACACAATTTTTTACAAAACCGGTAGTCATTTCAATCAAACCGTCCAATTTATTTTTCTCAGGTAAAGCCATTATTGTTTCTAGTATGATTTTTTCTGAGAATTTCATTGGAAACATCGGTTGAGTGTTTAGCCAAAAATATCAAAATATTCATCGTCTACTGTTTATATTAAGAATCTGAAAGCATTCCCATATTTTTATAAAGTAAATTTTCTATCCATCCAACATGTAATAAAACAAAACATGAAATTTAAAAAATTGACGCTTTTGTATAGAAGCGCTAATTATAAAATGGTGACAATGAGTGACAGTAGATGGCAGCTTAGTACATAAAACTACCGGCACTGCTGCTTGTTTGTACTAGTACTAGTGATACTACTAGTACACATGACGCAGTCTAAACATATACAACTTAAAAATACTGTACTTGGTTTAGCTAAAGTTGTAGCTGTCACTTTTCACTTTGTTTTCTAGTGTTACTCTACTGCAAAATATAAAACAAAAAGATGAACGCACCGCCTACATTCGAATCGTTTTTGCTCTACGAAGGAGAAAAGAAGTGAGTTTGTTTTTTTTATTTAAACTCGCTAACTCGCTAACCTAACTTTGAACTTTTTAATACTCTATACTTCTTTCATTTCATTACTTGATTTATATTTTTCCAACATAAAATAATTGTATTCCCTTGATCACTAAACATTCTTATGATAATTTAATAATTCATAACTTTCTTATTTTTAAATTTTCAGAATTGAGAAAGAATTGGACTCAAAAGTTCCAAATGCGGCTATTTTCACTATACACAAAGAGGACCATACACTTGGAAACATGATTAGAAAGTAAGTTAAAGTTGAATAAAAACTTGAGTTACTTTTATGTTCTGGTTTTTATAACAAAATTATATTTATTTCTTAACTATGGTAACCAAACCAATAGTTTGGTAGGTGACCAGTCGATAGGTTAATGGACAAAATATACAACACCAGTAGACAATTGATTATTTGAATGTTTATATCTTTGCCCTAAAGCATAAAGGTATCTGAATAAACTCAAAAGCGCAAAGGTGATAACTTCTTTATAATATAGGACATAAATACCTTTTTGCTTCTGAGCTCAAAGAGACTTAAAGATGCACTGGGGCAATGATATTACTATTAGTTGCTCGTCTAAATGTTAGTTTAGTTGAGTTATCATATTTTTGCTGTTTTTATAATTATTATAGAGCATTTTAATGTAAAGTACAAATGATAATAAAATACATTCTTACAGTCAATTACTAAAGGATCCTCAAGTTTTATTTGCTGGGTATAAGATACCACATCCTCTTGAACACAAATTTGTTATTCGAATTCAAACAACATCGGACTATACTCCTCACGAAGCTTTAATGCATGCCATCACGGACTTGATGTCGGAACTATCACTTTTTGAAGAAAGATTCAAGGTATTTTGAATGGCTAAAACATTTATAATCAGTTTTATATATTATTTATAGTAACTCTACTATTATTTTTTAGGAAGCCATTAGAGAAAAGAAAGAAGGAGGCGAATAAAAATGTAAATTATATTTACTGCATGACAATCTGTACATAAAAATCAATTAGAATATAGTGAATGAGCATTCCCATTTTTACTTTTTACCTGCAACCTTGTTTTTTGTTTTCTTTAAAGTTCCATCAAATGAATTCTTATCAATAAAATTGGTCATATACAAATGCTCGCTCTCTTTCTCATTATGTAAATATTTTAAAATTAAATGAATTAGTGTGAATATAAATAAATTGAAATATTCTAATTAAAATTATTTGTGTAAAGGAATCAATTAATCACTTTTATTCCTATACTCATAAACATAATTTAAATTTAAAGTCTAAAAAATAGGACAATTTAAAATTTTTCTTAACATTCATGTTACACAACATACACTATTGATTCATTTGATTAAATTAACTTGAACATGTATATCCCTTATTTATACAGTAAATATATTCATAGTGTAATACATTTTGTATGCCTTAAAGTAAATATATAAAGTTCAATGATCTTAGGCTAAGGATTAAAATAATTCATATTTCACGCATATGCGTAATAAAATTATTCGTGCCATGTGCGAGGTTCGTCGCCAATATCCATCATTTATATAGCTTTGCGACTGGTCTGCATGCCAGAATTCCTAATGTACATCGCTCTCAGAATTTGTAAGGCTGTGGTTGCTGGCGTGTTCGGTGGTATTGCGCTCTAATCAAGCCTGTAAATACGTGAAGAAAATCATAAAAAGCCAATGAGAGGTAGACGAGCAACCTCACTCCGTAGACGGATGCAATATGCACTTGGAATGGAAATTGGCATAGCTTATCAATTACCAATATGAGCGTGCTGCGTGAGTCTTTTACTTTTGAAAATTTTATTCACTAAAAAAGCTTCTATGGAGGAGAAGAGAAAAGCTGAAAATGAAATACATGCTATACATAATGGACCACTTTTGCAATGAATGAATGTCGATCTTTCGATGCCAAACCACTTCAAAACTTTCCTTGACTCTGATAACTTGATGTATGTGGTTTATTCTCGGCTCATTTTATTTGTTTCACTCTTTTCATCTCTTGATCTCATATGCGTACCTGTACCTTGACCATTTAATTACGGTAAAACTTCGATAATTCGAACTTCGTTAATTCGAAATTCTCGTTAATTCGAAATTACAGCCTGAATTTAGGATTTCGAATTATCGAAGATTTACTGTATTTAGACCATCGAATGACGCAAAGCGTAACAATGCACCACTGCTTTTAAGATTGTAAAATGTTTCGATGAAAATGCATAGGTACTATGAATTGAAAATATATAAGTATACTTTTTTTTCAAAATGACTTTATTTTAACTTCTCAACACATACTAAAACTGAAACGACTTCATTTATATGCTCCGAGATTCAGCTAATTTTATGAGAAAATCTCACAACTAAAAAAAATAATCTTGAAATAAATATTGCTAAACAAATAATATAACATTGATATGACTACCGTGATGTTCTGAAAATAAGACGTGGCCAAAACTAAGGCGTTATCGATTTTTCGAACCTTAGAAGAATATGCCACTGTTTCATAATGTACTATATATTAAGCAATAGAATGCGAAAAGTGCATAAATAGCAAGGATGATACTTCACAAAATACCAGAAATTTTACCGCACGCCAGTGTTCAAAAACACTTTTTGTGCACTAAAAAATATGCGCAAACAGTATATTTTTCGATCAATTTTTAGTGCGCAAAAAGCGTTTTTGGACACGAGTGTGCGGTAAAATTTCTCGTTTTCGTATGTTATATCATACTTTCAAGAAAGTATTTTTCGCTTACTATCGCATAAAATTTTGTATGCAACTCGTGCCCAGCTTTTTGCACACTTGTTGCATAAACAACTATTACATTAAATTGGTGTCAAAAAATAATCAATAACACGGGCCACAATTCATTTTTGAAAAAAGTCCTCCAAAAAAGCTGTAGAAATCCATTCGTGTTCTTTAACTAATGTAAATACCTTTTTGTTATTAGCATTTTTCGCTATCGTTTCCTTTGGATAAAAAATTGCTAAGATTAAAAACATGACGATGAATAAATATTCTGATAAATCCAAGTGTAAAATAAATACTTTTCTAATATTTGTGATTTATAAAAGCTCATAATTGATAATTCATAAACAAATATTTAAAAAAGGGATTAATTAAAACTTACTTAAATTAAACAAGATTAGACAGGTTATTTTATTATCGAATAATTAGGTTGAAGTCAACTTAATATTTAATAACGGAAAAAAGGACGAAGCTTTTTTTAAGGTACCATTATCACCAATACTAAATTAATATACATCCAAAAATTATAAATAGTTGTAAATATGTTCACAAAAACCTAATATTCGGTTTCAATAATTGAATTTCTCTGTTGACCTTAAACTTGTTGAAAATCGCTATTTATGAAATATTATATCCGGACGATACATTCATCAAATAACCCCACGATCATAAATGATTTTTGTTGAAGTAGTTTATTGATTGATAGGAAGAATTTCTTTCAGAAGCCTCAAGAACCTCTTCAATAAAAGTATTATAAATTACAGATTAAACGTGTATTTTCCGCAGTAGAAAGTATCTTGGGCAAGTTTATCGCTTGATAAGTGCTCGTTTTTACGCTTGATGCAGATTGATTGCAGAGAATCGACTGGGGAAATATTTTTGGTCAGTTAAAAAAGGCTCGATTTCGTGCATACATTTCGAAATTTTTTATTTTTCACAATAACAAAATAGATAATTGAAAAATTCATTTTAATTGTATCAAGTTTACGCTAATTTCGTGGTATTTATAAATTTTTATGATCGGTGCTTCGAACACTTTATAAGCATAGGCTTTAATTATTGCGTTATTTTAAAAAAATTGCTTTCGAAAGATATATTTTAATAATGGTAACAGCATCAGCTACATACACTAAAAACATGCCACTCGATACATTATTAATTAGTTAACTAATGAAGGTAGATGGCAGATAAGACACGGCGATGAAAGCTTCTTTGAAAAATGTCCATTGCTTAGGTACTTGTTTATAAATCAAATTTCGTTAAATCAAACTCGTAATGCAGGGTGCAAATAAAGTTGAAGACATTGAATAATGCGAGGCACGACGATAAAATCGTGTATCTGTAAAATATATCTTGAAGAATGAAGTAAAAATAGCTCCGGCGGGCTCAAATCGTTCTCCGAGACTTCCAGTCCAACACTCTAGGTAGAATAAATCATCAGCCTCGCGCAATGTAATCGATTCGAGTTCTTTACGAGCACGTGACGCTACTTTTTCAAACGCGCGCGTGCGTGCGAATGTGTAAGTATATGATATGTGAAAGGTAAATGTAGCAATCTCTCCAGTCGGTGGCGAATGCTTAAAGCCACTTTGTCAAAAGTGAGATCCATTTTTGACGCACGATCATAAACGGGTTCAATGGTTCGGCAATCTTCGGCGCAGTGAGCCAACACTGCTGCTTTTTTTGATTCTACCTTCTTTATTATAGCGACCTAGCACTTTTTTTCAATCAAGTTATTTTGCAAAGCTCGCATTTACATTGAATTTGACGAATTTACCATTATTCTCTAATCTTCTTTTATATACGTTCCACTGCTTTTATTGTACGTACGAGTGAAAAATCCCAAAATATTTTCTCACGCTTATTATTTCGCAATCAGTCCAGTGATTATCTTTGTTGTTCGTATTATATTGGAAAAATATAATTGATGCGCAAATATCAGTTGTGAGTCAGCTTACTATGTTACGTGTAGCCCTCGACATCTGCAGTAATGCATCGTTTATTCTCGCCACACACATATCCACGGGAAGTTTTCTGACGTGAAGTCAATCACGACTCGTTCACATTGGAACGAACAAAAGTCTAATTAAAAATTAACTTGTGTATTTCAATTAGTACGAACTAAAATACAAAAGCCAACCTATTCTATTTCAGTTATATTGACGATGCACTATTACAAACTTATGAATACTAATTATTTCGAATCCAAGTTTTCTGGCAGAAAAATCCAAGGAAACATAGACGAACATAGTATCCCATGCCAAAGTAGGATGCCATTCCTTCTTTCTTTATAGTACAACGGAACAGCAAACTTTTTCCCTCTCGAGCGCATTGATTTAATGTTATTATTTCTCAATAAATGTGAGTACAAACGGGCAAAAACTCTCCTGACCATATCTTCTTCCAGGCAATTCTCAATGATAATTGAAAAGCCAACTTTACCGCTGTATAGAAGAGTGAACATTATTTCATGGAGTTTGCTTCGACCACATTATACACGTGTAGTACGCGCGTATGTGTGTTCTAACATTTATCACTGAACTTTTTGATTTTTTTCTGGCTTTAAACTTGGTGTTTTCGAGATCTTTAGATGATAGAGTGCAGAACCGTTGTTGAAAAGTACGCTCACTCGTTTACATAAAAGCTAAACTTTCGCCAAGAGTTATTGCTTTTTTTTTTCAAGTGAAATTTGGCAAGAAAATATTCAAGAACAGCTTATACCACTTGATCGCATGTTTCGTAAGGGATTGAATAAAAATGTAAAATCCATGACTAATCGTATTCCGAATGTTGTTATTTTTTATTTGGATAAGTCATTTGAATTTGCCAAATTATTCAATTAAAACGGAGATTAGACAGATCATATTCAGGCAAATTTATACCAGTCGACAACTAATTAATTCTAGTCGACATGCTTCGCGAACAAATCAAGAATACAGAGGCAAAGCAAGCAGAGCGCAATAATAATACCAGTCCCTGCGCCCGTCAAAGCCCGAGCTTGTATAAACATGATTTCAAACCTCTGCATAAACTTGACTGCAGTGAACATTAATCGCGCAAAAAGACTGAAAATCATATAAAAATTAAACGATGTTAAAAAATAGGAAAGTTGCATGGGTGGAATTGTATCAAGAAAGGAGCTCAGCCTGCAAGATTGGATGCACAAAGAAAAAATCCATGAGCCAATATGCACACGGGTATATACTGCGTGTGTATACAGGGCACGTTTGAGCTGTACGTATCGAATGAGATGTGTATACGGTCGATTGCATCGTAGTTCGACTCGTGTGCCAGAAATCTTGGTCAATACAATGTCGCCCGAGCTGCTTCTTCTTTTTTTTTTATGTACTTTTTTGCTACGATATCTGCCGTTTCAGGTGTCTGTAGCTCGTTGATACGGCCGAGTCTATGCGTCTCTGCACTACGTGATTGTAAATGTCGACGTCTGGATTTGCTGCGCGACGGAAAAAGCGCATCGATGACTTTGACGCTAAGCTCCCGTTGTACAAGGGATTAGCGGCAAGTGGAACAAACAAGTTTGGTCAGACTAGACGCCGAATTCGGTGTTTTCCTTCTTCTGGGTATAGGCTCATCTCTGACATTGCCAGTGCCTCCTGCAGGGTTATCGAATTTCGCAGCATCTGATGCAGCAGATTCTTTCGCAGAATTCGCAGAGCTCGCGAAGCGAAGCAGCAGTCGGGCACGCGGCGGTGGACGCGCCAAGCAAATAGGCAATATTACATTCTGAGTGGATAGCTGGAGCTTGCGCTCGCTCGAGCCCAATGTAATAAAAGAATAGAAAGCGAGCCGAAAGGAAAAAAACTTGGTGTGCCAGCTTTGCGAATTTCTCAAAGATTTAAACTGCATCTTATACAGCGGAGAGACGCACACGCGCTCCAACCTTTTTCTCACTTTATTCCAGCCTCGGCTTTCTACCTTCATTTTAGAGCAGAAGAAAATTTCTTTTCCTCATCGGTTATTCCTCGTACTTTTTTCTATGCACTCGCGTGCCTGCCTATCTACTTCTTATGGAGCGTATACGTATAATACCTCGCAGCTTGCGCGAGTTAAAGAGGTGAGCTATTCGATGCAATCTGGGACATTGCCTGACTTTTCGAAAAGTTTAAAGCAGCTTGGCTCGTTTATGCCCGCCGCTCCAACTTTTCCCTTCGGCGCACGACTCGCGCGACCTTTTTTCCCTTCTCTCTTTTTTCTGATATTTAGTTATTGAATTTTCATTTCAAATCTTTTTACGATCTAACACCTCTGTCTGCGCCTACACGCCATCTAACTCGTGGAAAAATACGGGTCACACACGCACGCTCGTCTTGTGTCCGCGATTTAATTCAACTCGAACTTTCCGAATAAATATTGAAAAAATTGTCTGCGTTTATGCATGGTAATAAAAAAATTACTCTTGGCTCACGTCGAGCTTGTCAAAAGAAAGAATTTACACACACACACACACACACACACACACACACGATAGCAGGATAATCTGCATGCGAGGGTACTACAGCAGCGGGGGGTAGGTTCAACAGAGATTGCTGCCATACTGCTCACATACGCTTCGAAGGAAGGGGGTCCAGAGCTGTGCTGCCGTCGCCTTTGCTGTTGTTAGATGCTGTATATACTATAGCATTGACGAGTCGCTGCAGAGGAGATAGAGGGAGAGAGAGAGAGAGAGAGAGCAAGCAGGAAGTGAAGAGCCTGAGTCGGCAATAGTGAAGAGGTCGTCGTATATAGTATACAGCATCGTGCACACGGAGCCTCTCTCGGTGGCGGCGACACTTCTGAGCGACCTCATTGTCTCTGAAGTACTACTGCCACTGCTGCACTATGTGTCTTCTTATTCTGCGGGTGAAGATGAAGACGACGAAGACGACGAAGACGACAACGACGACAACGGCGACGACGACGACGACTGCGGCGAAGTAGAAGTAGCAGAAGTTGTTAGCCACAGCGCAGCAGTCTTGCTTACAGACAGGCTGGCTCAAACTCTGGCTCGCTCGCGAGCTTTAATAAGCTTATGCAGCAGGCTTTGTGTCGCGCACGCGATTCTATAGGCTTCATCGAACATGTGCCGTCGCTCAGCTGCCCTACGCGCCCGAGCTCGCTTCTTTCGATTTCGAGACTGCCTACATGTCATATAATATATACGCCCGATGGCTCGTACAAAGACTTTGTACTTGCGGTCGAGCTCAGATTTTTCACGCGAAAAAATAGCAGAATTGCCGAGTCTACTGAGATATTGCTTCTTATCGGCTGTCTCGAACAAGCCCTGCAGGTACCCGGCCATGCACGAATTATGTTCTTTTCGCACCTACAGCGTCCGTGGCAATACGCGACAACGAGATTTTTTCCACTTTTATAATATACTTTTATAATCCACTTTTATAATCAACTATTTTTCTTATTCGATCGTGATTCTGACGACAAAACAGTAATTCATGCATTCGCGAGGTTTGGACTTTTCATATAGAAAAGTACTTCAAAATTTGGTCATATATTTATCCAATGAAATCCTTTTATACTTTTCAAAGCTTTGAAAATAAGTGAGATTACGCCCAATATTCATCGTGCAATATTTCATTCAATTATGACTAAAATTGCGACATTTTGCTACGCGCGCGATCAAAATCAATGACCCGAAGGCAAAATGTACATAGTACTTTTTCAAGAGGGAATTGTCGACGCAGAGCAGCAGCAGTAGCAGTAGCAGCAGCAACGGTGGCGGCAAACGTGCTGGGGACACAAAAAAACCCAAGCTTTTCCCTTATGGCTAGAAGAAATAGAATACAGCATTGTGCAAGATAGAGAGAAAGAGAGAGAGGGGGACCCCTTGAAACGCCGCCAAAAGACTTGCAAATTTACCATGTATGTACATATACAGTCCAGAGATTCTCTTCCTTCTCATTCTCCTTTTCGTTCTCTTTTTTCTTCTTAATAACAGTAGATGAAGTTTTGAACAATTTTAAAATACAACATGAGAGAGGAAAATTGTGAAAGGCTTTTCAGGGAACTGAATTGTGTATTTTAATATTACTGTGACTGAATTGGACTGTAAAGAAGTTATATAGGCTTTCTAAATGTATACACATATTTTATACATATATTTTTTTTATAATATATATATATTATATATAAGGTGACTGTACCAATACTCGATCATTTTTATTCAAGTCAAATAAACGTTTCAGCATGTTGTTAAATGATTTAAATAATAGTATACTCAATAAATGATATTAGTATTGAATAAGAGTTGTTATTGTTTACAAAGTGTTTTAAATAAATCAATGGGAATATATTTTTTTTCAAAATTCTCATTTTTGATTTAGACAGTTTATCGAGTCATCTTCGAGTTTTTATAATAAAAATTAAAAATGGTATTATTTATCATGATTGTATAAAAAACGACCGGCTACTAAAACATCGCTTCATATCTGAAAGGGTATTGGTACAGTCACCATATATGGATATTTTTCTAATACCCCTCATTGCTACCTTCTGTTTACTCGATCTCTTTCATCAGCTATATAATTTCTCAGAAGCTTGCTTCAAGTAAAAATGAAATGTCACTATATCATTTCCATTTGACAATGTGAATGTATATTTAAAGATCTACTAGGCAGCGAGACACGGTCAATTTTCGACACATAGACATTTCAAAGCAATCTTTTATAAAGCTAAGGGAGAAAGAGAGAAAATGTTCCCAAGAGAGGTGTGTAGTCGTGTCTTGCTCAGTCGCACGCGATCAGGCACGTATGAGCCGTACAAGACAATGCAACCGAAAATTCTGCGAGAAGAGGCCAAAGAAGAAACTGCACCACCGACGACGACGACGGCAGTGGCAGCGGCAGTGGCGTGGTGTGAGTTAAGTGCACTGGGTGTGACTGCAGCAGCGCTCCTATACTGCTTCACCCCGAGCCTTTGTACAGCACCGTGTGTGCCGCATCCCGTGCATATGCTGGCTAGACACTTCCTTTTAGCCGGGGTGCAGGCACAGATACGCTGCTTACTCGTTTTTGCTGTAGAAAACACTAGTTCCTCTCTGTCTTTTTAAGCTTTCAAAGATGAAAGAAGCGCCGGGCGCCTGTCTTGTATGCTAGCATTAAACATACGTGCAATATTACCAGCGTGATACAGCAATATGTAGCCGATTGTTGCCAAGACAATCATCAATAGATCAATAGATATTTAAAAATTCAGCTCAAATCTAGCACCCGTGGAAAGAAGAGTGAAGAGTAATTCAGGTATATTAATTCAACGAGTTTTAAATTAGTTTGTTTTTTTCCTTTATTATTTATTTTTAATATGCTACTAATCTGAACACAACAACAAAAAAGATTCATCAAGTTAACACTCGCATTAATAAAAATTAAATAAATTTAACATTTCCAAGTAAATACCTAATAGAATCACATTATTTTATGACAAAAATTAACTTTTAATTTTTGCCCAACATCTAAACTTCAAGTTTACACTACAATTTTTATTTTTTGTTACCTCAAGCTTTACTTTTTATTTAAAATGTGCGAATACAAAACGCCACCAAAATAATCTTCCATAAAACACTCATTATCAACATTCTGTTGATCTGAAAATGTTGATCAGTAGTGGAGCTAACGTGGTTTTAGAACTACCCCTAAAAAACAACCCCTAAATAATCATCCCCTAAAACTACCCCTTAAAAAATCGAGTGGGGTGTCAAACTGCATCCCCTTAAGGGATGATTATCATCCCTTTGTTTATAACAATTTGCACCCCTTAAAAAATCGAGTGGGGTATCAAAATGCTCGTCTCACCCTAAGAATGTTTATTACCCCTTTGTTTATAACAAATTCCCCAAGTTTGCACCCCTTAAAAATCGAGTGGGGTATCAAAATGCTGCCTAAGGGGTGTTTATTTTTTGTGCCATAGAGGCGGTGTGAGAATCAAATTTATTATTGTTTTT
>CACVKI010141688.1:0-21227 GCA_902732785.1 Trichogramma evanescens | reverse complement strand
TCTCATAGAAAGTAGGATGCATTTTCAAAGATAAAGGTATAAGGAATAAAATGTTCAGTTTCGAATGTCATATCATCGAGCACATCTTTTGTTATCAATCAAATTGCGTTAGGTGCGCCATAACAGGCGCTTCTCCCCTATAGACTTCTGTAACGCTAGTGCATAGCGCAGCGCAGCACGTGCTATTTCACTCTCTATCTCTATATAATACTTCTCTAGGATATAAATATTAACGCGCCGAGAAACAGCGTCTCTGCTTGTGTGTGTATGTGTATGAGTGTATCAGCGAGAAGGTGCGTGTTGAGTTTTTGTTTGGTTCGTTTTTGGTTTTTCTGTTTACCTCTTTTTTTTTGGTTTCTGACGGAGGAAGAGAGATGTGCGTGTGTTAGCGCGCTTTATTAATATATACGAGGAGAAAGTATATTTACTACTACTACTAAAAAAAAGCCAAAGTTTTTCTCTGTGGCTGTTTGTATTATTATATACCGATTACATACGTAATTATATCATACGTTTATTTATTTATGCCGATTTTTGTTGACGATGTATTTAGTCGAGCGACGAGTGCACCGAGAGAGACAACTGCCACCCATCGCAACTCGCGTGGTGCACGAATTAGATGTAACAATAACAATAACTCAAGATTTATACGTAAGAACGAGTCTTTGTGAAATGGTATTTTAATTGAAAAATATTTTCCGCTTTTTTTTTTGTTTGGTCACGTGCTTGGCTATGATATAATAGTGCGATGTCACGCGTCTGACACTTCGATATTATATAGTGTGTACAGATATTATTATTATTATATGTATAAACGAAAACACAGGGTGACGCGATGCCGCGCATGTGGTGCTTCGAAGAGGAGAGAAAAAAAATGAAAATATTTGCGCGTTTATTGCTAATGTACAAGCGTACAAAAAGTGTCTAAGCGATTCGAGCGAGTCGATTCGTTTCGAACGCGCACATAATACACACAAATTTTACAGATGATAAATAAAATATGACATTCTTAAAAAAAAAAAATCTTACGGGGTCAGTTGTCACCTTTTTTTTGCCGTCTCGAAGCTTTGAATATTTATCACCCGGTGCTTTTCTCAAGATTTGCAATTCATGCGCCGTGTCTTACGGATTATAGACGACAAACGTGCCTTGTAACACGTATCAATTAAGTTTTCGAGATAAAAATTGTAATTCATCGTGTTTGTATTAAATGCCGATCGACAGGTCGTGCGTTGATTCAATGTATATCTGCCTTGGAGAACGGAGCACGCCCAGATTTTCGATTGTTTTTCCATCTTTCTTATATCTCTCTTTTTTCAGGAAAACAAACGAAACGCGGAAGATGATACGGGCTTTCTCGAAAAAAAAATACGAGGGTCGAGGCACGAACACGCGCGACAATAGAAAAGCAAAGGAAGACGGGGAAACTAATCGCGCGACACCGGCATCATCTTCGTCGTTACAGAAAAAATCTCCCCCCCAAAAAAAAAAGATCGATCATTCAGCACAGCACGTTCGCATAATAAAATGACGCGTACAACGTTGAATACCTACATAATACAGAATTCTTTCACTTTCGAGTTTTGATTTTACAATTTTACGCGCACGTGCGCATATGACTCGGGGCGTATTAGAGTGTCTGTACATATACGCACACGAACACCCAATAATATACATTAATATCGCAGACACGTATAATCTTTCGCTCGATCCCGCTCACCGATATAATGCGCGACCATTATATTATACATTATCAATCGGCTCGGTGCGGTAGAAGGATAGATTGTACGTATAGTAGCATATAAGTAGTGGTAATAGCAGTGGTAGTAAAAGTAGGACCCAATTTTTTTTTTCTATCTTTCAATACATCCATCCGCATAACTCGTGTACCTATACATATCGGTGCGTGTACCCAATACACCAGAGACAGAGACACACGCACATATATATACCTATAAGCTTATGGTGGCCGCATTGGCTCGCATTGGAATTGGAAAGTATTGCATTATACACACAGCATAGACACGAGATAGGAGAAACGAGGCGTAGTGCCTTTTAGCATTGGATCTATCTGTTTAGCCGCCGCTGCAGCGGATGCATGTGTATAATAATTTCTTGCATACAATCACCTCTCGATAATACGCAGGCACACACACATTACACAGCATTATAATATCTAAACGCATTCGAGGCATATAGAGATATACGAAACATCCTGTGTCGCGCGCGTTAAGAAATGTTGCAGCGGCGACGTCGGCAGAATCGGAGACAAGTATAAAACGATAATATCTCTCTTTTTCTCATTAACCGCCCTCTCGTGTCTTTCTGCATCACGCACACAAATGTATAAACAATACATACGTACGTATATATATATATTTTGTACGTAATGTGCTCTGTATTACAATACGGGAAATGTTATGTGCTGCGAGCTGGCTACCGGCGGCGCTCTCGGGGCTCGTTAACTTACACACACATACATAAGGCACTCAGACGCACGCACTCGAATAAAGTGTCTCTATCCGCTGCTGCTGCTGCTGCCTCGCCACACTACACGCTCTTCTGTATTATATAGAACAGAGAAATTCTCGAGCGCTGACTCACCTGGATCTATCCTGTGGCTGCTGCTGCTGCTGCTGTTGGTCCATCGAGGAATCCGCGCTAGCATTATGATGCCGATGACGATGACTGTGATGATTACTGTTTACGTTGTGCTGCTGCTGATTAGCCGCCGCGGATTCTTGCTGCTGTTGCTGCTGCTGCAGTTGTAGCTGCTGCTGTTGCTCTGTAATGAATATGTATAAAGACGCGTTATTTATGTATTTACGGCGCGCGCGCACTCGTTAATTTATTACAAGAAGATGCATAATATGCGAAGACACGCAGGTAGATAGGTAGGTAGGTAGGTAGGTAGGAGTACGTGTCGTGTATAGGAAAAAAAATAAGGGCCGGCCGCGCGCTTATACGCTGTTAAAAATCAGACAATGGGGGATGAAGTGGGAGAGCGTGAGAAAAACTCTATGAAGGTGTATAATAATAATGATAATAATAATCACTGCTACACATGCTGTATACTCTATATGTACATACGTGCTGTATATAGGTAGGAGCGCGCCGATTCTTAAGACTCCGTAGAGAGTATATGGCACGCTATACTATACACAAACACGGGTTGAGAGACAGAGAGAAAGAGAGTTCGGAGTCCTCGCGATCACACACACACATACGTGCATGCATATATAGGTATGTGTAACATTACAAAGATCCCATCCGTCGAGAGCCTCGCACGCGCGCGTTTTACACATATAATATTCGCGCAGAGGGCGAGAAATGGCAAGTTGCGAGCCTTTATTATCATCATCATTATTACCTACTATGTAATGTACGTACCTGTGAGGGCGTGCTGATCGACCAGCAGATCCGTGAGAACGTGGGGGCACTCGGCCTCCAGGGCGAAGCAGAACTCACGGAAGGCCTCGAAGCCCTTGGCCTGTAGCAGCTCGATGAACAGCTCGACGTCGGGCTCGCTCGCCCCGGGCCCGTACAGCGCCTGACGATCGAACTCGCTGAGCACCGAGCGCTTCACCAGCACGCCCAGCAGGCTCGTCTGCGAGAGCTCGCGCAGCAGCGAGGTCTTGTGGCGCGAGAGCAGGGTGCGCACCTCGCCCGAGGCGGACGACGACGAGTTGGTGCCGTTGCGATGATTGTTGACGCAGGCGTCCTCGTCGGTCGTCTGATCGTCGTTGTTGTCGTTGCCGTTGCTGCCGTTGTTGCCCCGTACGCCGTTCATGGCGTTCTCCATCGTTGCCTTTTGTTTTATTTCAATGTAAAAGACACGATATATGCACACGGACACTGTGGATTTTCTCTCTTGCTCTGTCTCGAATTATATTATATTTTTTTACGAATCGTCGTTTTTGTCGCGCGCAGTGCAGAAACGCGACGTAAACACAACACACACACACACAAACTGCACACTATATGAGGCGCGCGCTCGGCACTATACTACTGACTGAGGACACACACCGCGCGACTCACGACTTCACGAGCGAGCGAGCGATCGTCCGATCTCGTATTATTATTACATATATAATACGGCCACACACGGACACCGACCACTTAATAAACACACAAACACACGCACACACAAAAGGCACAGCACAATTATTATTGTTACACACGCACGCGAGTCGTCGTCGTCCGATGTGGTGCGCGCGAGGGAGCGAGCGAAGAAATGCGTTCGCCGTGCGTGCAACAGGTGGCTGTTGTGTTTTGTTATAAAAGCTTGATGATGTTGGCCCCGCAGCGAGTTGCAGCACTGCTGACTGCCTGCGCGAGCGCACGAATTTTGCTTCAGCGCTATATATATTATACACTGCGCGGTATGGTGGCGAGTCAGTATTACTCGGTTCGGTTCAGTAGTGTTGCAGTGCAGAGAGAGAGAGAGAGAGAGAGAGATGCCGAACGCGACGCGCGCCTTGGCTGCCGAGAGTGCTGCGTGGTCGTATAGCGATCGGAGAGGCCCCGCGAGCAAGTGTGTGTATAGGTATGTGTGTGCGAGCGCGGACTCCGAACGCCCGAGATTTTCGCTTTATACACACAGACACAACACACTTACAGGTATGTAGTACCTACCGTGTTATGTGAGCGCGCGTATATATAATACGATAAAGTCCGCCGACCCCCGTTTCTCGTGGCGGCGCGCAGGCGCACTCGGCGGGATCCAAGCGCAAATCGGAGTCCTCCTCTCCTGCACTGTCTGCAGACTGTGTGTGTGTGTACTACCTAGGTATACTATGCTCTCATCTCCCTGTCATACACCATAATAGCACACGCAGCGCAGGTAGGTAGGTGTATCTCGAAAAATATACCTATACATGGACGTGGTGCTCTAGCTGCCGCAGATGACTGCGCTGCGCATCGCAGTCGCTGCTTGCGGACGCGCGTGTGGACAAAGGCAGGTCAGCAGCAGCAGCAGCAGAGCAACCTGTGCAGCGAGTCGATAGCCGTAAATAGTAACAATGCAGGTATGCAGTACGCCTAGATAGCGGAGTATATAGTAATCCGGAGTTCGCGGGGACTGGGCTGTCAAAGTCGTCGTTGCTGCTGCTGTGTATGTATCGACGTTATGCGTGTACACAAGAACCATGATAGTATCAACGCTAGCTGTCACACACGTACTTACACTTGACGTTTATCGTGTCGTGGAGTGAATTACATATCACAGTGTTTTCTCGACTTTATATCATCACCTCATCGTAAAGCATCGACCGCGCGAGTGTTCCATGATACCGCGAGTTTATAACCTTTCGCGAATTCGTTTACTTCGTCGCTGCGGCTCGCCGCCGGGGCCCACTACCACCGCCACCTGCACCTGCACCTGCGAGCTGACAGCAGCTGCAGAAACAGCAGAAGAGGCAATTCCATGAACGGCAACAACAACAACAACAGCAGCAGCAGCAGCATGTCGTCGGCGCAGCAGCTGTACTCGCCGTCGCTGGGCAGCTACAAGCCACTGATCGGCCAGCAGCATCACCAGCATCATCGTGTCAACAACAAGGCCCCGCCGCGCGACCTCGTGCTGCAGACGACGACTTCGCCCTGCTTGAGCATGACCAGTCGGACTTCGTCGTCCTCCTCCTCTTCCTCTTCGTCTAATTGTGACGAGGAGGAGCAGCAACAAGAACAACGACAACAATTACAGCAGCCGCCGACGAGGATCAAAGTGGTTTTGGTGGGCGACGGAGCGGTCGGCAAGACGAGCCTCGTCGTCTCGTACTCGACCAATGGCTTTCCGCCGGATTACGAGCCCACCGCCTACGACAAGTACAACGGTAAGTGAAAATTAAATAATAAAAGGCTACCTTTTATATATTATGATTATAAAAAAGATATAGATGGACACATGGGGTACGCGACGCGACGTAATTCGATCTGTCATCGCGAACACCTGCCGTGCGCACATCGGCTTTTCGCATAAGGCAGCTGCGCTTCGAATTGCACGTGTGCCCTTCTCCTCTTTCTTTTTTTTCTCTCTTATGGATGGATATCTGAGCGACCTATTCACTCGACTAAATCGCTAACTTCTTCTTTTATACGGCAGTGATCGTGAACGTCGACGGTATGCCGATCAACGTGCAGCTATGCGACACCGCCGGCCAGGACGACTTCGATCCGCTGAGGTCGCTGTGCTATCCGGACACCGACGTCTTCCTCATCTGCTTCAGCATCATCAATCCGAGCTCGTATCATCGCGTCTCCAACAAATGGATCCAAGAGATACGCAAACACTGTCCCAACACACCTGTTATGCTGGTAATGCGTTGTTTATATAGATTGACTTTGTCCTTCTCCAAACGCAAGTTTTTATTTTTCATACTTATGATATTTCGCTTAGGTTGGAACCAAGAGTGATCTGCGTTCCGATGTGAGGCCAGCCGTGCAGCTTGCCAGGTACGGGCAAGCTCCCATCACCGAATGCCAGGGCCAGCAATTGGCCAATAAAATTGGAGCCTGCTGCTACGTGGAAACGTCGGCCCTCACGCAGCAAGCCTTGAAAGATGTATTCGATCAAGCCATTATGAATGCGCTGAGCACTAGGCGAGCAGCGGCAAAGTTCTTCTCTTCGCACAGTAAGTCACCATCTTTCTGGCGCAGATGGCTTTGCTGTCGAAACAAATCCAGCAGGAATTAAGCCGATGTCTATCACTGCCTATAGTTTACAAGTATATTTTGAACAAGTATTATAAACTTGGCACAACTATGTAGTATAGTTCCAATCGAGTGGACACTAATTTATTAACTTTAAAAGAGTACTGTGATCAAATGTGGCTGCCACACTGTTATTTTTATTTTATACAAGATATAATCTACAATTAACTAGAGGAAAATCTTGATACTGTGTATAGGTATAGACAGACAAAAATTTGATTCATCTATTAATGGGTGATTCTTTCAACGTTGCTAATTAACTATTACAAATTTATTTATTTAGAAAAACATTTAATTCAAATAAAAATAAAAAAAATAATATTTTATTTTAATAAGACATTGATAATTTAATGATTTTATTATTATCAAAAGTAGCTATGTAAATTGTATATTTATATACTTCTTGTTCAGTTAGTGAGCATGTTAATTATCCTATAAAATAGGAATGTTAGTAGTTATTTATGAATGTTGTACATTTATCAGTATCATACAAGTTTTTAGAAATTTATCTATATTATCACATATACTTATCTAATTATAGATAAGGTTGTTTTGTAAAATTGAATTTTCTGATTTATTTCTACTAATCCTCCAGAGGGAAAAAATTGTTGTATAGTCATTTAAATTTACCATGAATTAGAGTACTAACTAGTAGATACTAATTCTTGGTTGTACTTAAGTACAAATTAAGAGAGTGCATATAATGCATGAGGGATTTATAAATTTGTATTATAGCCTATTGAATTAATGGAATTACATTGAAAATTGGCCCAAATAGAGTACTTAATTTATCTAGAATTGTGAATTCTATTAGTATTACTATTTTGTACATTTTAAATTAATGACTTTGAATTCTACATTGTTGAAAACTCTAAATGTGATGTTATATTTTTACTCATTTATACTCTATAAAAATAATCATTAAGATATAGAATTACTAATGATACAATTGCAATTGACACCTCAACTTCTAAAAACATCTATCAAATAACAAAATTAATAATTGAGTAATCAACTTGATTTATAGTAGTTAAATTCTATTTATGAAAAATAGTTTTTCACTTAATCAATAATGATTAAGTTATTTAAAAAAGACTACATTTTTAACATATTTTGTGGAATAATTTAATTATTTTATTAAACTTTTGTAAAACTGTAACAGATTGTGTTTACTGTTAATTAGAAAATGGTATATGTTTGTAGCACTTTTTTTGGCATCAATATTTTATAAATTTTTATATTTTTCAAGTGTCAAAATAAAAAAATACTGTACTATCATGCATAATGATAGCATTAGGAAACATTTATGACAATATAGTATTATTGCAAAGTATAACAAAAGAATAAGACTGTCTTATTGTTGAACCTTTTCATCCACTCTTAGAACTCATATTTTTCATGTTATGTATTGTTTGACAGAAAATGATTAAAACTAACATAATAATTTTACAAATTTTTATTTAAAAAAATATGTACAAAACTAATACAAACATTATTCTGGGTTGTGCCTTTTCATATGGCGTTTTAAACTGAATGCTTGAGTAAATACTTGATCACATTTATCACACTTATGCATTTTAATACCAGTATGTAAATTTACATGTCTTTTCAAGTGACTTGACAACTTGAATGTTTTATCACATATTTTACATTTATATTTTCTTACAGAATTATGACAGATAATGTGGCTCTTCAGATGACTCGTTTGGGCAAAACTTTTGTCACATAATTTACACTTATAAGGTTTATCCTTAGTGTGAGTTCTCATATGTTCAACTAAATTACTTTTTTGATTAAAGGCTTTATCACATAACTCACAAGGGTACACTTTAACAGCTTCGTGAGAGTGCATATGAATTTTTAATGTATATTTCGATGCAAACAATTTATCACATGCATCACAATGATATAAATCTTTTCCAGTATGAAATTTCATGTGTCTATGATAACTTTGAATAAATCTGAATTGCTTTTTACATTGAGCACATTCATAAGATACACCCTTATCAACAGATTTTTCTTCATGAGTTTTCATATGTTCAGTTAAAGACGATGGGTAGGAAAATATTTTCTCACAAATATTACATTGGTGAACGTTTACTTTAGTATGTAGCCGAATATGAGCAGCAAGCTTATTTTTTGTTAAATAACGATTTCCACAGTGTACACATTCAAATGGCTTTTTTCTTCTGTGTAGGAGCTGATGAGTTTGTAGCCTTGTTATATCACAGAATAAACGAGAACAAGTCTCGCACTTATATCTGTTTGTTGCTTTCTGTGGCTGCTGTTGCTGCTGGTGTTGTGGTTGCTGTTCTGAAGATTCTCCTCTAAATTCAGTGTGACTAATAACTGGAGTTTCCTGAAATTGGGGCAATTCATTGATTGGTTGCGACTGTTGCTGCACTTCTGAAGAATTGTATTCAATAACACCATTGGAAAAATGACTTTGATTTTCTCTCAGTCCACTGTTATAGTCTGAAGAGATTTTATCATAAACCATATTGTCAATGGAATTAATCATTGTTTGTTCGACAGATCTCTCTTCATCAATAGTTAAATGATTGGAGTCCTCGTCATTTTCTTCACTATTGTCATCAGTTTGTTCTTCCTGATTTTGCAAGTAGCTATCATTGTTTGCTATTATTTGTTCGCAATTGGCATTGTCAGAAATATTGTGCATATCGTAATTCTCCAATTGTGCTCTATTATTAGTACTATAATTATAATTAGCCGATGGCATTTCCCAAGTTGTTTCTGGATAAAGCATGGAACTGTGCCTTATGGTAGATTGCATATTGATATCTTCAGTCTGTCTGTAATCGTAAGCATCCTTGCCCGTGCCCACATCATTTGCATTCGCATAATTATTCTCGTATCTCTTGAAAGCCGAATTGGACGGTTCAACTATGTGGGGGTACGTCTGAGCATTGTTCTGAGTCTGCTCTCTTTGATATGTCTCGGGATAATACTGATTGGACAAGTACTGATCTTGCTGACTGGGATAATTGGGAAACTCCTCGATCATCTCGGTGTTGTTGCTCTGCGAGAACTGCGACACCGCGGGCAGGGCATTCTGATTTTGCAGCTGGTGCATCTTGGCCTGCGTCACTTGGTAGGCGGCCTCTCTGAGGGCCTGGTCGGCGGCTCGGCACTGCTCGCGAAAGAGCAACGCCGACTCCGTCCTGCTGACGCACTTGTCGCACATGTTTTCCGGAAGACCATCGCCTTGATAGACCTGTAAAGAAAGAGACGATCGCGTGAGTACTTCGATTGAAATATAAACAATCAAAAAATCAACAAAATTGTACCTCGAGACACGAGAGCGATTGCAATTTAGCGCCGAGCGATGACTCAGCGGGACCAAAGAACAGATAGAGCATCTTTCCGTGATCCTCCCTCAGACAGGTCCTGCACACCTTGCCGATGTTATCCTCGTTGATTTTCTTCGTAACTATGAACATTTTTTGGTCGCGAGACGCAGAACGAGCGAGCGCGCCCGCGTTGAACAAAAAAAAAAAGCGCCGGAAAATCCGCGACCGCCGTTATTACATTATCGGAAAATGCTTTCGATTGAAAATAATCCCGGAGCCGCTGGAAGAGCGTCGTCGCTGAGCGTCGCGCAGTTGATCTGACACATAGTGCGTAGGTATAATATGGTTGTATACAAATAATGCAGCATACAGATGCCAAAAAATGTATACACACGGATACGATGCATGCATTCGAAACGCTCTCGTCCTGAAACGCAGCCTACATGGCAGCTGCGGTTGCAAAACTGACCTGTCGCTGACGATTCGCAGTCGCGCCGTCTGCACCCTTGGCGCAGGACTATTTGAATTTGCGTATGCACTGCACACAGCAACGCGTCGTAAAGCTTAGGATTTAGTTTTTGCGGGTCGACCGTTGATGCGATATTTCTTGATAATTATATGGATTAAAAAAAAAATGAAATTCTATTTCATCCCTGTCATTGCCATCGTATTTTATGCTTCGGTATTAGAAAAGTTTTTTTTGAAACGACTTATATACTTAATGGAAGTAATAATTTGAGTCTCGCATTTGATATCCGTCCGCAAAAGCTCGAAAGCTCTATGACTGTTAACTTAAGTCGATCAGATTTTCAGTGAAATTATATTTTTTCAGATGCCATCCGATTATTTCCTACAAAGCTACTTTACTTTAACGCAATAACTTGTGCAGAAATTACGCATAACGTTAAAAAAATGTCTTTTACATTTTTCATGTTATACTGATAAAAATTTCTTGCGTTCGTTGCACGTGCTAATTATGTCCTGTGTCCTATCCTATCTTGCTCCAAGATCATCGCTAAAGACAAGGCGTACAATTTACAAAAATATTCGAATCAAGGGCTATCACAGGTGGTACAATCGTGTCAGATGGCTTGGGAATATCTCGCTAGCCAGCTTATCGCCTATTTTGTACGCCGAAGTGTATTTCTGTGACTCAGAGTGCGAATCGCTCTCCATATTACGAAGATATCCAAAGCTCCTTGAAGCACAGAAAGACCCGCCGTTCTCATTTAGTCAAGAGTAAGCGATTTGATTGTGTTAACGTATTATGTAGACAAGTTGGGAATGAATTGAACTGACATAATTTTCTTTCGGTTTTCAGAATACGTTCGAGGCCAGAAGAAAGAAGGCAAGAATGCAAATATAACGGCATAAACATTGAATATATATCAATATAGGGTAAACCTGCTAGTTTTCGGAAACTCTAAACTTCGAGTTATAAAAATAAGATAAAAATTATTTTTAACGACGAGCAGTTTTTGTTTTATTGAATCAAGCATGTAGCATACTTCAAAATGGTATCATTTAAGAAAATGTTGATTTATAATATTAATTATTATTGACTTAACTTATTTGCAAACTAATTTAACAGTACATGATGAACTAACAAAATTTACAAAAAAACCTTCAGCGAGTGGTTTGTATAAATCTGAGTTAATTAAAAATGCCATCGTTGAGTCGGTTCTTGCGATTGAATTGAGCGCCAACTTCATTCAAGAGCATTTTCAAATTTCATAATGATAATAACTTCTTGCGCGCGCTAAGAGTTTTTTAGACAGCTGAAATAACCCTAGAACTCTTTGATTGTAAATAAGCGATTAGCAGGTGTTACATGTCACCGATATCGGACTCTATCAGTTGTCTTGTTACGAAAATCAACGAGTCTGAGGTAATGGTGCGATGATTCAGCCATCCGGCGTTGCTCATTAAAGGAATTATCAACGTGTAGCCAAGCATACGGAGGCGCTCGATGCTTTTTGAGCTTTATTGTTGAAGTATACTACGTACCGTGTAAGATATACCGAAAGGAGGCTAAAAATACACACGATTGAGAATCATGAGTAGAGTGGGTAAAATTTCTTACCAAAAGTTAATTATAAATAATAGTAAATCTTGGCGAATTCAACCGAATGTTTGTGTGATTATTTTCAGTCCGGTGTCAAAAGAAACATGCCTTCGCTACTAGTGAAAACTTTGTCATTGGATGTTTATTTGACTGATCAGTTTGTCAAGTCGATGGAAAAAGTATTAGACATTAAAAAGTATAAAACACATTACAGAGCACTCGAGGTAATGATTATTAATTGTTAAAATCCAACAATGATTCTCAAGAAAATGCATTTTGTTTATTCTAAATAACTTATGATGCAGTATTCTTGTCATGGACTGATATGGATTCCTCTGTGGATTGGATTTATATGGATTTTAAACAGTAAAAGCCTCTATCAAATGCAAATCAACTTTTTTATAGGTAAACTCAATGTCTGAGAGTAATCATTAGTACAATAGTTTACTTCAACCTAAATTCATGTATCTTTACAGGATTAATACTAGACGTACTTGCTGTTGCAATAATAAAAGCAATCTCAAGACGGCGCAGACCAGTGAAAACAGAAGATGCCATTGAAATAGGACCAGACAAATTTTCATTTCCATCTGGTCATGCATCCAGGGCATTTTATATATTTTTCTTCTTCTTGTTCAACTGGCCTATACATTTTATCTTTGTACCGTTCCTTGCCACTTGGGCTGTATGCGTGACCGTTTCCAGAGTCATGATGAGAAGACACCATCTCTTAGATATCGCTGCTGGTGTAGTATTAGGTTTGATCACTTCATTCTTCATTGGTCTAATTTATTTGGAAGAAAGTACTTGTACTGATTTGGTTTGGTGGTTAACCGATGAAAAATTAGATGGAGGAGAATATCATGTGTGATATGTAATGTAAAGACTCTAAGTACGGACAAAACTGTATATTGTACAGCAAACTATTTTACTTATATGTAATAAAAAACTTTTAATTATTTTGTATTTTCAAATTCTCTGTTATAAAATTGTTAATATATAACTTTTTTATCGAATTAAGTACTTGAATTATTGATACGCCCTTGCAAAATTGACTTTATCAGTCCTTTTCAAGAATAAACATTAAATAGTAATCAAAAGCAACTTGGAAGTTTAAAAATCATCAAAAACTTTTCTGACCCATTAATCCATAAATGATCAATCTAAATTCTAAATCCCAATTCAAAACCCACGGCGCAGCCGCCGCAGAGTGGCGACTGCCGAATATGGCGACAGGCGTATTGGAGTCGTGGTGACACGCACGAAAGCCGACAATAATTGTTAGCCGACCCTGCAGGTTTATTTCGCAAATCAATTAGGCTAGGAGAGAGTTTTTGACAATAAGACTTATTAGTCGCAAAATTTTCTTGAATTTGATCGACTTATAAAGTGGCCAAGATGCCACCGAAAAAATCTTCCGCAGCGCCCAGTAAAAAAACTGAGCAGAAAAAAAAAGAGAAAGTTATCGAGGTAAATAACCAAACGATAATTATACCACGCGTATTTTTCAGTCTGATGGCAATATGTTATGACTCCGAAAATGTTTGAATTCGAAATCTTTCCACATAACTTAAATCTCCATTTTTAAACAGGACAAAACTTTCGGTATTAAAAATAAAAAAGGAGCGAAGCAGCAGAAATTTATACAGCAAGTAGAAAAACAAGTTAAATCTGGTGGTCTTCATCCACGCAAACCAGAAGATGCCAAAAAACTTGAAAAAGAGAAGAAGTTGAAGGAACAACAAGAGTTGGCCCTCATCTTCAAACCTGTACAAACTCAAAAGGTTGAAAAAGGTTTGTATACCTTACATTGCTGTGTTTGCCTAGCTGTGATACGATACAGCAATTGACTAATTGTTTATTGCAGGAACTGATCCTAAATCAGTAGTGTGTGCATTCTTTAAACAAGGTCAATGTACCAAAGGTGATAAGTGCAAATTTTCACATGACTTGAGTGTGGAAAGAAAAGCTGAAAAGAGATCATTGTACTGTGATGTTGATAAAGATGTTGACAAAGAAGCAGATACTATGGATGGTTGGGATGAAGATAAGCTAAAACAAGTCGTAGAAAAGAAACACGCTAGTGGTGGAAATCGACCAACAACTGATATTGTAGGCATTCTTATGATTTATTTTTGAAACTAATAACATTTAAATCTCAAACAAATTTTGTTCTTTAGATTTGTAAGCACTTCTTGGAAGCTGTTGAAAAATCAAAGTATGGTTGGTTTTGGGAATGTCCATCTGGACAAAAATGTATTTATAGACATGCCCTCCCACCTGGTTTTGTTCTAAAGAAAGATCTTAAAAAAGAAGACAAAAAAGATGAGATATCGTTGGAAGATCTCATTGAAAAAGAGAGAGCTAATTTGGGCCCCAATCAAGTGAGTTATCCAAAATTATACCATTATTATGTGTTTATTATGTAATGCACCATCACTTTTAATGTTATTTACTATCAATAATAATTTTCTTTCAGACCAAAATAACTCTCGAGACCTTTATAGCTTGGAAGAAGAGGAAACTGCAGGAAAAGCAACAAAAGGCTGTCAAAGATGAAGAAAAGAAACGCAGCGATTATAAAGCTGGACGTCAAGTTGGGATCTCTGGAAGAGAAATGTTCTTCTTTAATCCTGAGCTTGCAGCTGGCGATGGTAAATTAATAATTTAATACTAATAGCTGCTCAATAAAACTATATATGTTAATTTTTAACAATTTAAAATTTCATAACTAGTTGCTGATGATGGGGATGAGGCAATCGCAAATTATGACTTTGAAGAAGAAGAAGAAGAAAGTGTTGAATATCGTGAATTGGATCTTGATAATTTAGTTTTGGAAGCTAGTCAAGTTGATACCACTGGTTGTACTATTGCTCCTGATTGCGATGAACGATTAAAAGCATCACGCAAGCAAACTGAACAAACATCTGATGAAGCTACAACACAAGGTAAATAAAATAAGCACATATTCTTGCTGTAAAAAAGTATCTTTGCCATATTTTTTCATTTTTATTATTTTTATAGTTGGAGATGGAGCAACAGCATTAACCATCAACGAGAATCTGTTTATGGATGAAGATTTAGAGGGTCTTGAAGAAGAACTCGGGGACTTGGATTTAGAGGAGTGATCCATGTCCCAGCACTACTGTCTCCTCTCAATTGTGATTGGTCAAATGATGTTTGTTGAATGTTAATGATTTAAAAAACTTTGCCTTCACTAAGAAAACTTCCTTTAATGTACATACAGCACAGTTATCAGATAAATTTCATTGCTTTAAAGGAATTCTAATCACTTTACTACATGTACAAATCCATCAAAATATTTATAAGATTAAAACTGTTATTCCAATGAAATATTTTTTATATTTGCTTTTTCAAATTTTTACTTACATGACTGTAACCGCACATTGTATAACTATGTTTTGGTAAAACATGAAATTTGCCTAGCAAAAATTTATAGTTAATTGTAAAATTATAGCACTTCACTGGCGCAGTTAATATTGATGACAATTTGAAAATTCATTTGCAATGTACTATGTATGTCTAGGGTTTTTCTAAATAGATCAATAATAGAAATAAGAATTTATTTCAATTGGTAAAAAATTAATTTAACCCATTATATTAAAACATGTTGACACATTTTAATTTGAAAAGAAATGAGGTTAGGAAAAATGAGATGATTTACTTGTTGCTGCTTCATTTATATTAAAATTTAACTTTATTATTATACTAGAAATTTTTCAACTTAACTTTCAAAAACTTGCAAGTACAAAACTCTATTAAATAAAAAATTTGTTTTGCTTAAGTTATTTTAAAAACACTCACCAACCATTACAAATTCAATTTTAAAAACATGTCTTCATGTGAGATACAGACAATTTTTTCAGCATTATTTACAAGAGTAACGGTTTTTTTATTTTATGGCTTATACGGAGACATTAAATATTCAGAAAAAGATTTAACATTTTCAACTCCTCTCACTTCTTTATCTAATAATGGTAATTTTGTTATGTTAAAATCTTCATAAAGATCCATAATCTAGAAATAATAAGTAAAATTAATTATGTGATTCTGATTTATGATAGTTTTTCATAATTGAACTAACATACCTGTTCTAAATATTTTGCTTGAACTTTGTGACGTGCACAGCACAGTCTGCAAGGATCTTCTCCTGATTTCAAGAATAATAATTGATTGACAACGATATTATGTGTATCAATATTGTTTCTAGTCAGTTCTTGAACTAGTCTTTCAGTTTCATACAAAGACAAAAATTCTGCTATGCACACACAAACAAATGTAGTTTGATCTGGATTCTTAAATTGCTCATTAACTTGACGTATGACACCAAGCATCTCTTCTATTTTGCTTGCGAATGAATCTACATTAAAATCAGTCATACCAAACAACCCACTGATCTGTAATAATGCATTATCAAAGGTAATTATTTACAGCTTTACCTAAGAAATAAGGATATCATAATTACAAACCTGGGAAATAAATGGACTTATTTTCATTTTCAATTTCATGAGTTTACCAAGTCCCTTCTCAACAACTTGTGGAAATGACAAAAGGCGTAAAGTATGACCAGTTGGAGCAGTATCAAAAACCACAACAGAAAAATTCATACTCTTAACTAATCTGTAAATAAAAATTTCAAGTATTAGTCCAACCTAAAATCTTTTATTATTTCTTATTATGAACTAAAATTTTCTCATCATTTACTTCATAACTTCTGCATAGCTCATGGCTTCATCAATGCCAGGAAATGCCCCGACTATTTCTTGCATCATACTTTTGCTTAATCTCATAGCTTCACCAGATCCTACAAGATAAATGTTGTTATAGACACTAGCTAATCAAAATCATTGTTTAATGACAAACCTCCTTCGCTTTCAAAATAATCCTCCGGCAGATCAGTGATTCCAGCATTAGGATCTATCTCCATGGCAAACAAATTATTAAAACCAGAAACTTTTGTTGGGACTTTGCTGAATTTCTGATCGAAGGCATCTGAGATATTATGTGCTGGATCTGTCGATATAATCAAGACGTTCTCTCTGACTTTGGCTAATTGTATAGCTAATGAACAGCTGGAGGCATAAGATTGTTCATTAAATTCGACGTTTATGGATCACGTAGAAATTATTTTGCTAAAAAATCTAACCTGCACGTAGTTTTTCCGACACCACCTTTGCCCCCGACGAAGATCCATCTCAGTGTCGTTTGCTCGACGACGTTCTTGAGAGTCGGCTCCATTTCCTCGAAATCTGCGGCTTCCTCGTTCATCGAAGCCATTTTCAAATTTTTTGCAAATCGGAGAAAAAGTGTTACGAGTAACGTGGTTGTTGCCACGATTTACGTATCAATATCCCGCAATGACTGTGACAGACAGACTGGAGTCTTCTGCTGCTTGCACCAGTATGGAAGTTGGAACTTAGCAGTAGTACTGTACGTAGAACAACAAACTGCAGTGATATAGGTTATCAAAATTTGACAGAAATAATTTTCCAAGCTTAAATTTTCCTGCTTTTGGCAGTTTAAAGATGATATACAAAAGCTTACTTAATTAGTAAATTTGATAAAAATATACATTATCATGATAAGTTTTTCACGTTATCATTATGTTACTCAAGGACGTGGACAAGCTGGTGACTTTACCTAATATGCAGTAATCATGAAACAAGTTAATCAACAATTGCAAAAAATATTTTAAAAATTGAATAAGATTAATTTTTATAATATATACTAGATGTTCTACACGGTATTCGCAAAACAAATTACATATTCAATGTGAAGTGTTGCTGTTGGTCCTAGGGATATTATCAATATTACAGTTGTACACGGTTTTGAGTTTTTTTTCTTTACAAGATCGGTTTGTAAAGACTCGATGTGCAAGTAACCAATCTAAATTTCTAAAATGTGACTTTAAAAAACCATTTAATTGATTTACCATAATTTGCATGAATGATAATTTTTACATTTATGTAAAACTGTAATATGCTGCTTTCAAGTTTTTTTTTCCTACACGCTGTACTTAAAATGATTATCCACGAAATAAACTTCATTTCTGAAAATATGATAAAAGTTTAAACATCAACTTACATTGGATTTATTGAATAGAACCACTTATTTATTTCAAACATATCAATTCTAGATAAACCACTTACTCATAAATTTCAACTTTGAATCTTGTTTGTTTACTAAACATATTCTGAAATTTTATTAATATACTATTCTTGATTATTTGGCTACTTTTTGCAGAAAATAATTTTTAGAAGCAATTTGAATTTTATGAAGGGTAAAGTGGACGCACTCAATCAATAGTTTAGTATCTTACATTAGCAGACAAACCAGTAATTGAAAATATTATAAACTTATAAAATAGTACATTACGTAACTGAGGCAGGGGGTTGTCTATCTTGCAAGAGTGTCAGTTTGCAGCCCGAGCGTAGCGTGGGTTGCATTGACACTCTTGCAAGATTGACAACCGCCTTAGTTACGTATAGTATTTTTCATCATCGAGTGCAGGAAGTCGATTTTAAGATTTTCCCGCAAGGCGCGGCGTGCGGGAAGTAGCACTTCCCGCACGCTGTGATGAAAATTATATAATAGTGACTTCATGTATTAAAATGAATAAACTCGTCATTTTCATTCATTGTTATTATATCATTTGAATATAGATTTAATTGTTCGAAAAATAAATGTGTACAAACAAGAATTTTTATTATTATCAATGGACAAATTCTTTACACTGATTGCTGGTAAGAGCTAATGGTTTATCTAGAATTTTTATGTTATAAATAAATAGGTGGTTTTATTGCAGTATTCGATTAACTCAATGTAAATTGATGCTTGAACTTTTATCATCTTTCTAAAAAAAATTATTATAATCACCTATTGAATTCTCAGTTATTTTTATTAATGCTTTGAAATAAAAATAAAATTATAGTGAAAAAATTATTTTCAAAGTTAATTATAAATATTTACTATGCTGATATAAATTTATACCTTTGATTTAACCTATATGTTCAATGATGTGTGCGTAATAATCATTCTTTATTTTTGTACACATAAAGATGTTAAAAAAATTTATTTTGATAGTTTAAACACATACGATGAAAAATATTTTTTTAATTTCTAAGAACAATTTCAAATTAGACTGTTCAAGATCAAGAAAAGCTTGAAAATTCATAATATCAGGATTATAATTATGACCAATAAAAACAAGAAAAAGAAGAACAATAAAAAAAAGAAGCAGATAATTGAGTTGATTCATATGACATTGGTTAACCAGAGATTCTATATATTAGACACAATTATTTAAGTTGAAGAATCATATAGGTAATTCACGCACAAAATTTTTAAACTATCAATTTCATATTTTTCTGTAGCTTTTGCCACATCATAGATTGTAATTTTATCAATGTTATGCACAATAAATAAATCTTAACATATTATCAAATACTCCAGCAGAAAAGTCAATTATATAAATTATATATTATTTTTAAACGTTGCCAAAAATACTAGACTACAATATGCTAGTATATATGCGCGAAAGAAATATTCCACGCCCGTTGATTTTCAATCGGATTACACGTCGATCGGATGGTACCGAAAAAAAGGAAAAACCTACTATGTTAGATTTTATATTTAATTTATTCAACCCCTCGTAATTTTTGATGATCGATTATTTTTAGAGGAAGTCTTATCAATGAGTTTTAAATGTGTATTGCATATGTGTACTGTGTATGTATGTATATATACGCCCATCGTCATTCGTCCACCGGCCCCCGAGGAGCTCAAGTCTATTGTAATCAAATGAGCTTTTGATTCGATTTTCCGACTCAACAAAAAAAATGGTTATGACGAAAGATTACCTCCACGAGCTTGAGTTCAAATTGCATGGGTTGTGCTGCTTCAATCAATTAATTATACGTTCATGTAAACTTATGAGCTGAACAGCTATATAGTTATGGTATTTTATTTTTTTTCGGCCACTCAATATAACAAAACGATATGATTATTTCTCTCTCTCTCTCTCTCTCTCTCTCTATTGCTCAACTATGTTATTGTGAAAATATCATTCATGAAACAATCGTTCAATATTATAAACTCAAAAGATAAATATTTTCGCTTGAGAAATTAATGCATGTGAAATTTGTCGCACACACATTTATTGTTTTTTTTTCATACAGGATGCGATGAAAATAAAAATAATAAACTTCACGCGTCGCCGTAAAAGATCAATTTATTTCATTTGTATTTGTATTTTGCGCCATTGCGAGTTCAATCCCTCGAGCTCTCCGCCGCGTAAAAATGAAAAAGAGCCACTTGAAAAAATTACCATCTGTATCGGTTTGAAAGCATTATATGTGCATAACTTGATGGAAATTGTTTGATCGTTTTATTGTATTTCTTTGCAGTACGAAAATGACCGCACATCTACGTGGGTAGAAGACGGCGACGATGAAAAGTCGACCGATTGGATGGAAATCGAGGAGAGCTTCATGCTCGAGCCCCTGTTCTGTGATTACGAGGTGTGCCTGCCATCGAACTTCACTTTGGCTGCATTCACAATAATACAGCACTACTACATAATTCGCATGTTTGCAGGAAGTCTCAATGTGGTAAGTTTGTTTTTCTTATTAATGAAAATGCGATGAACTGCGTTAATTTTTTTCCTTCATTCATGCTAATTTTTCTTTCTCTTTTACTTAGTACGAGATTCGCCTTCTCGATGACTGCCACAAGGAAATTTGGCAAGAAGCCGAATCGAGTAAAAGTTGCTCGTTCTGCAAAAAAACGCGAGGCGAGCCGGCCACAAAGTTGCTGGATTTCTGGAATAAAGGAGAAGAGCACAGTTGGCCGAACTATCAATATAAATCATCGTCATTGAAAGTTTTCGACTTTAAAACCCTTTATGACCCCTCGAATTTTGATTGGGAGGAAAGCCTATTTGGCAAAAAACAAAAGTTTGTTTCGGTATATTAACGCAAAATGAAAATGTTGCTCCGATCGAAACAGAAAATGAAAATATTGTTTCCATAACAGTTCAAGATGATGGTGCTAAGACAGGTCGACGTTATGAAGTTGGTTAGCAATTTTAGAGAAAATTTTTTTATCTTTTATTTATTGTA
>CACVKI010141685.1:10163-33135 GCA_902732785.1 Trichogramma evanescens | reverse complement strand
ATACTGGCAAACGATATTTTTTCTTTCTCTTACGATAATGAAAACGGCTTAAGAGGTACAAAAAGTTTCACGATTCTAATATCACTATCAGAAAGTATAATTTACAAGACACAACTGAGGGTGTTACGACTTGTCAGGAAAAGTAAAATAGAGATAGAGATACAAAAAATCAAACTACGCATAATCGACGACTGACACAGATATACATTACTTAATGAAAGAAAACATCAAATTTACACAAATTAACGCTTACTCTCGTGCACAACTCTTTTCTTTCGTTTAACTTTTACATTGTTGTAGGATCGATAGTCGGAACCGACTTTTGTATACATTCGTAACGTATTCGATGATTTATCACGCGTTTTCTCGACCGAGAGAATAATGACATTACGTAAAAATAAAAAGTCGAGCTTAAAAAATAAGTAATACTAATAATTCGAAAAAAAAAACCAGAGCGAGTGGTACACAAAGCTAGTTATCTCCTGCTCGTGCAGACTTACGTACAGGCGGTGACAAGTCCTAAGTTTGAGAATTTCATGTTTATACGAATCGATCGGCTTTTTTCGATTTATAATACCCTGCACGGGTGCACGAGAGATATATAACTTTGCTTTAATTTCGAAGAAACGAAACAAAAAATCGAGAAGTTTCACGAAGCTTACATTACGACGCCTCGTCGATTCGGTTTTTTATTCATTTGTTTATCTATAATTTTCATCACATTCAAATATCATTACACTACGAAGCAATGTCTCTGCGTCGAATTAAACTATTTCGTTGAATTTCGCGTTCACATTACAACTCCAATGTTTTGTGCTGCCGGCGCTGCTGAGTGACATAATTTTCGCGCGAGGCGCGCTCGAAATGTCACGCGCCCGCGGGCCAACATCAACTGTTCGCTAATGAAAATCACACGTAAAAACTCGCTCGAGAACTCGGAGGTTTGCTCGAACCAAACGGGACATGACAAAAATAATAAACAGCGGAGGACGATGCGCGCGCGCGCAACTCGACGCAGAATAATTAATGAGCACTACTCGGAGCTTGCGACAAATTAATAATCGATTCACGCCGTCGATACTCGTATTCGCTTCTATCGTAATATCATGGATTTATTCATTTTTTTTTCTTTCTTCATTCATACATACTGTTTGCTCGAAGAAGCGAATACGATTATAAGTAATTATAATAACGCTAATAACAATAATAATAAATAATAAAATAACGATCACGATCAGACAGAGAGAGGGCACATCTTTCACTGGTGTATATACTCAGCGATGTCATGGATAGTACTTGGAGATATCGTATGATACAACAAAGTTTTGTTACAATAAATTATCAAAAGCGACGCGCGCGATCGTAATTCAAGCTCATTTTATCACTTTCGCCACTTCGTGAATGATAATATATCGCGCGAACTCTCTCGGGGCTCCGCGCTCATATTTTGATACTGCCGACACTGCTGCTGCGCTGCAGTGATACAAGAAAAATACGCCCACGCACAAGAGCCGACGCGCAAAAGCTCGCAAGCTTCGCTTCTCACTGCTTCGTTGTTCTGATTTTCTCGGGTGGTATACAAGCCAGAGAGAGAACAGATCTGGAATTTACGGTATTTCACGAGCTCGCTCGCAGCGGCAGAGATGGTATATATCGATTATTTTCACTTCGCAGTAAATATTTTCGCCAATTTACAATATACATGTATCTCAGTGATTCGATCCGAACTACATACAAATCCGCGCGCATTTTAAAATCGAGATAGTACCATATATTTTCGAAGTTAGCACCGAGTGTTACTTTTCATTACGTTACAATGACGCGAATTTTGCGAATAACAATAAATAAAAATAATAATAATGATAAAATAATGACGATGATAAAAAAGACCACGAGAGTATATTATATCGAGCTTACGTTCGAGCTTGGTAACACAAAACACGGTGAATTGAAAGAAGGCACGTATAGCACACGCGACGGGAGAGACGACGACGACGACGACGATGACGTCGCAGCCGCAAAGAGCTCCGCACGCAAAATATTAACGAGGTCTTATTAGATCGTCACATTCTGAATGGAACTTCCTGCAACTCCGCGTCTCTCTCTCTCTCTCTCGCTTCTTTTTAACGTGTATATATGTATAGCGTGCAGCAGCAGCTTCGCGTCAAAAGGAAAACCAACGCGCCTGTCTGCGTGCGCGCATACACGTATATACACGGTCACAGCCAATTTTCTCGGTTCTGTGTGCCATATACTACAGCTCGAACAAAAGAATATAAAAAACTAAAAAACGTAAATAAATAATACTTATAATAAGAGAAAAATCCGACGGAACCGAGTCGCTCTCGATTATCGATACAATTTATAATGTAATCGGGGCTCGAGCTGTGATCCAAATCGAGCTTTTTTACAGCTTGCAATGTTACATATTGTGTTGGTTATTGAGATCGTTTCTATTTTATTTTATCTTTTTGTTTCGCCAGTTCATGTTACGCGCGCGCGCGCTCGCGGTCAATATTGCAATACATTTAATATATTATATTTTTCATACATACGTGCGAAATCGAACTAAAATACAAAAAAAAGTACGAAAAAAATAGATTCAAATAAACATTGCTTTGTACTGTACACAAGTCACGTATACGCTTATACACACACATATATATATTATAATATCGCAGTATATCGTTTCAACAATTTAGACTGGCAATCACGATTATTTCGGTATACGTAATCCATAAACTATGTAACATGTTTAATATCATTGATCGTTTTTCCTAAAATTCTATTACGAGTAGGTTTTTTATTCGCATTCACACACATGCAAGGTCGATACAATTTTTTTTTTACTTATCCCTAGTGTTCTTTTTTGTGTCATGTTTGTATGGTATATAGATCTCGCACACATGTACACACACATACGCACTCATAATTTTCATCCGTATCGTACAAAATATAAAAAAGTTTCTTTCCCCATTTGTGATAAACGTATACAATACATTACGACGTTCGCGTACAGTAGGATACATAATATTGGTTTTTTCTTTTCCTTTCGTCATCTTCGACGTTGAAAACTTTACTGCTCGGTGGTGGAAGGTAAAACTATACATTCATATAACACTCAAACGGCATCGATTAATCGACAGTTCGAAATGAGCCACGACACTCGCACACACACACACGCAGTCACGTACACACATTTTACAAGCACACATACATTAATATGTGCCATATTGAACACTTGCCTAACTATATACTTTTTTTATACATTAAAAATTACGTTCATCTCAAGAGCACAATCAATTCGTTATTACGATCGGTAATAAAAAAAAAAAACAAGGAAATATATATGGTCGTAAAAATTCGCACAAACATCCATTCGTCGAACGCAAGCGAGAGATTTTTTTTTACTCTTAAAAACTAGATCGAATTTTGATCGTATCTGAGGCTCTTACGCTTTAACATGTATATAATATATTATAAATACGAAAGTGGGCGAGAAACAAACTTTTTCTCTCTTCGACGATGAAAAAAGAAAAAAAAACATGCACACACATATCGGCAAAGTTCATTCGGAAAAGTCCTTAATATCCGTGTGTGATGAGTTCGTGTGTGTGTGTATGTATTATACATGCGCGAAGGCCGAGAAAGCAAACATATAGTACACGCACGAGAAAGTTCGCAAAGTAAAAAATACAATGATGAGAGAGCGAGACAGAGACAAAACGGAAAGAGAGAAAAACATCGATCGATCCGTAAATATTGACTGTGCGAAAAAATTGACGCTATGCAATATGTATATAGATTGACTTTTCGGCGACACGAGACACACATTTCAAAGACAAGAAAAAAAAGGGTTTTAAGCGAGACGATACATCGAGAGAGATGAAAAGAATAAAAAAATTATCCTCGCGACGATTACCAGCATCGAGCGCGCGCACGTAAAATACGAAACGAGAGTTAAGCGTTTCGTGCATGATATACCTATGCAGCGGAATCGCAATGAAATAAAAAAAAGAAAGAAATAAAAGTTAAAAATCAATATCTCAAAAAGCACCGGAGTCTACAGTCGATATGCACTCGCTCGCACTTGAAAAAGCCGAGGTCTTTCGCGCGCGCGACGATGACGATGACGATACGGATATATAAAAGCACACCTATACACGGCCTAGACACGCTCTCGATTCGAAATTCAAAAGATCGCGCGCGCGGCGTTATTTCTCGCTTTTCTCTCTTCTCTCTCTCGCTCTCTGTCGATGAGCTTTTGTACAATTTATGTATGTATATGCACGTATGATCATACGTGTGTCTGCGTATTTGTTCCAACATCATGCACGTATTGTACGTCTCCACGTGTACATATATGCGAGGCTTGTCGCGCGACCAGCCAACACAGTGGGCAGAAATCAAGGTGACAACAATGAGCTATACGCGCGAGCATCGTCACGTCCAGCGCTCCGATCGATCGACTTTTGTTAATAACGAGTCCGTATTCATTTTATATGTATATAATATCTATCATCTATATGTATAATATTGTGTCTACGCTGTTACACGTAGATATATCGTACGATATTTACAATACTCGTTAACTATTTTTTTCCTACTCTTAAAACGATCACTCACACACACACACACACGCATCTCTCATTTTTTTTTCTCTACGATGTATGATAATAATATACGTCTGCGAAGTGAGCTTTTTTTCTGACATGTATGTAGGAGATAGTATAGTATAGTACTTGTATCAATGTATTTTGTACGTGTCAAGACTCTTTGAGATTCGCGTGTCCGAGAGACTCGTCGCCACGACGTCGCCTCCGTCGGTCGTCGCTTTAACGATTGCCTCCCGAGCGAAGGACGAGGACGTCGTCATTTTCTTGTCAGCCCGCGTGATGCTGCTGCTGCGTGCCGGACGTTGACGGGCCAGCGCCGGGATCTATTTGAAAAAAAAAAAAAAATATACAACAACATTACATCACAAACAAACGAGCGAGCGAGAAAAAAAAATTTTTTATTTATTATCATGCGCGCGAAAAATACCAGTCGTGAGTGCGCCGAGCTTCTCGGGCAGATCGGCGGTGGCTGTCTCGGCGTGCTCGCCGAGTATGTCGTGCAGAGCGTTCCTGCGCCCGGTCCGGCCCGTCGAGAGAAATTCCTCGGAGCCCTCGCCGTTGTGGAACGGCGCGCCGCCGGGCGTGACGGGCGCCTGGGAGGAAGACGAGCCAGCGCCAGCAGCTCCTCCGCTGCCGCTCGGCTCCGGGCTTAATCCGACTAATTGCATGCCGCCGCCAGGGGGATTGTTGTCTTTTGAGGAAGAAGATGCCGCGCTGGAGGAGGAGGCGCCCGGTTCTAATTCCGATTGATTTTGAGATAGCATTCTCAGGCCTGGAAAAGAGCAAAAGAGGATTGTTAGAGAGATGGCAGAGAAAGAGAAATTATTATTATTATTATTATTATTATTTGTATGCGATGTTAAGTATATCAAACGAGAGAAATCAAAATCAGGATTAGAGTTCATTATTAAAACTTGGCTATTATTATATATACTTCAAACGTTGCGCAAAATTGTAAATCGTCGAATGTATACAGCAGAGCAGAGCGAACGAGAGACGTTATAAAAGGGAGAAAATTCACCGACGCAAAACGTCGGAAGCTGCAGCAGACAGGCGTGTTGCGCGAGAAAAATCTCGATTACTTTTTCACGTCAAACTTTTGTATTATATACATAAAACTTTTCCCTTCTTTTCAATCGTCAAAGTAAACGGGAAGGGGGGCTGAGCTTTAACACGTGAATCATCATCATCGTGAAATCTTGAATCGATCAAAGCTTTCGCCTGTATAAATGCACACAAAGGCCAATGCCGACCTCCTCGCCCCTGCCTGCCGCGCAGGGCCGAGCACAAAGCGAAATCGAACGACGTCGATTGATGCACGCGCGCGTGCATACGCATATATGCCATTCATAAAGGATGTAATTAAGGACAACTGGGGAAATACACGCCAATGTATAACTTACGCGTGTGTGTAGCGCACTGAAATGTGCATCGAGGATAATTTTCTAGCTTTGAAAATTGACCACTCGGCGCTCGGCGAGTTTCTCTGTGTGTGTGTATTAGCTGCACATGCACTCGATATATCGAGGCCGTGGCCGTATATATAGTACACACACGGGCTCGTTTTAATGCACTAATAGATATGCAATGTTTGTGGGTTGGTGGACTTTTGTTCTGCGCGATTCGCACGTACATATAAGGTTTATTTGTGCTCGTTACTTTGACGAAAAAAATTCAAAACTCACTTCGTCGAGTAAGTAATTATTATCGTCGCGAAGAGAAGAGAAAAAAATGAAAGAACCGAGATAGATAGAGAGAGTAAAGCAGCTTGCGCTTGATTATACTCCGGGTCGAGTTCGACGTTGATTATTATCATTCTCGCAAGCACGCGCGGGGCTACTCCCATTGATTAAAAATCCATATTATACGTATATAGGGTCTCTCTCTTTCTATCTCGCGTGCAGCTCGTGAATCATCGAGCCGAAGTCGATCAAGTTTTCTTCTACCCCCTGGCAATAGCACCACCACTAGTTAACTTTGTACAATGTAACGTGTATAGGTAGATATCGAGAGGTGAAATTGCAGCTTTTATAATGCAAGCGCCGACCGACCTGCCCGTAGCGCGCCAACCACCAACCGACCGACCGACCCCCTGTCCAAGCGCGCGGCAAAAGAAGACGTATACATAGACGAGAGAAAGCGGCGAATGATTAATTTCGCCCCCGAAGAGGAGGAGGAAGGAAGGAAGGGAGAGTCAAGATTGACGAATAAGCTCTTGAAGTGCTGCCTGCCTGCCTGCACACTGCTGCTGGGGGGTGGATGAACGAAGTGCGACGAACTTTGGCGATTTTTCTCGCGCGCTGTTGTCGTCGCTCGTACAAAGAGATAAAACAAAAAAAAGCACAAACAAAAGCGCTCTCTAAAGTTGCGCGCGTACGATCCGCTGTCACTTTATATATAAATGGGCAAATTTTTTGACGATGTTAATATAGTAGAGTCGAGGCCACGAGCGCCGAGCTGGGGGCATGAAATAAATCTAGGAAAGTAATGACGCGCAAGAAAGGCTATAAAGTTTCTAGTGGTAGCAGCAGCAGCAGCAGCAGCAGCTCGAGCTTGAAAGTTTATATTATGCTTGATATATGTGTGTGAGTGTGTATGTGTAGAAGGTACTATATGCCGCGGAGGCTCGCGTATACGCATGATTGAGATGACACCCAACTCGAAAGTGTTTCGGTCATACGAGATGATATCTACTCTTCTTTTTTTATTTTATTTTTTTTTACTGCGCTAGTTTGTTTATTAGCGCTCTTTGTTATATTATTGCTGTTTTAAGCGTTATTATTTATATATGAAAGCTGCCAACGAAAAAAAAGGAAGAAAGCAACGACGAGATAAAACTTTCTATCCTATGCATGAAAAAGCTCTATATACGGTCCTCTTTTTGTTTTTGTTGTTGTTTCGTCGTCGGATGCAGGACTCCGCGGTGAAGTGAAGCTTGGAAAAGTCACACGCACGCGTATCCATACGTGTGTGTATGCGCGCGAGCAAAACCAATTTGCATAAATACGCAGTAAAGCATTAATCCAATCGAGATGCAGCGCAAGCTCGCAAGCTCCGCGTGTGCGAGAATGCGATACATAATAAAAAAGGCGAAACAACGCGCGCGAGAAAGTATAAGTCGCATAAAATACGCACACACACACACACACACACACAAATCCATCTTTAATATATGGCCGCACATTTGTCACAAAAAAGGTGAGCTTNNCCCCCTCTCTCTCTCTATTCCTCTCTGTGCGTTTGTGGCTTAAGGTCTCTGCAGCAGCTGCTGCTGCTGCCGTGGATGCACTACCATCATCACAGCTGGATACACCCCCAATCCCGCGAGAGGCAGAGTCAAAGCCTTCGTAATCCTCATCATTTCCATATAATACACAGCAACTTGCAAGGATCTATATTTAGTGCTATACAACGAGTACGACAGCGCGAGCTTACTACGTTGCTGCGTTGCATTACATTATGCTTATCAGACGTGCGCGCGGGTACATGTAACGTCATTAATACGATGACTCCAAGGACTTCTACCACTACCTGCTGCGCGCTTGTAACTCCGACCGCAAAAGCTCGATCGTCAGAGAGAGAGAGAGAGCTTTCGCAGGTGTGTATACTACAGCGAGCGAGTGAGTAACGAAGCGGCAGCAGCAGCTCGCGCTGCGTGTATCCTCGAGCCCCGATGTCACCCTGCTGCACAGTCCTCGTCCTCATTGATCGTGGCGCGCTCTGCAAGCTCGACGACGTGCAATTTACATTTTACGAAGTTTATTATATGCGCGTATACACGCGAATAAGATACCGACGACGGGATCCCTTGAAAGTGAAAAGTTCTCTCCGGTACTTGGGAATGAAAATAAAAGAGAGAGAGAGAGGGAAGCTTTAAAAGAGAATAATTAACTCGAAGCGGTGCTGCTGCAGTGGAATGAAGCAAGGATATCGTGTTTTACCTCGGGTGTATAACGTAGAGAACGGAGGCGTGTATCGTTGTCTCTCTATATATAACAATGACGTAGCGGAGAAGAGCGAATTTTTTGAAAACTAAAACGATTTACGGGCTACGTGATATTATTAACAAAAGTGCCAGCTACAGGATGAGAAAACAGAGAGAGAGAGAGAGAGAGAGAGAGAGAAAATGCCAACGCGAGCTTGAAGCGCACACACAAACACACTCACGCGCACAAAAATACTTGGAATATTGCTCTTGTGTTTGATACAAAGTCCCTCGCACAGGATATATATAAGATTGTTTGCGTGCTTTGATGGTGCTGGATAATGGGCAATGATAATAAAAATAATACAGCAGCTATAGTGACGCTGATGGCATAGTGGAGTAAGAAAGTGTAGGTGTACGTGTATATGTATGTGTGTTTGTGTGTGTGTGTCGATGTGAGCTTTTGTTTTTGTTTTTTATTTTTCTTATACCTTGAGCGCGCAGCAGACGTATTCTCCGCTGTTTGCATTTCTTCGTCGGCTTGTTTATTGCGGGCGCTAGCTTGCCGACACTACCCGAGGCGGCTGCTGTCGCTGTGGCGGCGGCGGAGGAAGAGGAGGACGACGCAGCAGCCGAGAACGAGCTTGCGACTACTAAGCTGCGTCGGCCGTTCATCGCATCGCCCGGCTTTCTCAATTTGACCTGCGTATATCACGTCACATCATGTTGGGATTTTTTTTGTGTTTGTTTTTTTTTTTCTTATTAGCAAAAAGATTCTCAAGAGTTTATTATCTTTATTGTTATTTTTTTGGCTCGTACAAAGTGAACGCGCGTATGGAAGCGTGACGCAGCCCAGAAAAAAAGAGCATCAGCAGCAGCATCATCATGGGATACACAAAAAGCTCGGGAACTTTTTTCCCCCTTTCTCTCTCTCTCTCTTCCTTTCTATTTGTCTCTCATCGAATGTAGAGAGAGAGAGAGGAAAAAAGTGTGCTTTTTACGCGATTGAGGGCATGCGAGACATTTTATATTTATCGAGCGTTTCAAAATATAAAATGTGTAACGGGGGAAAAACAAGAGAGAGCGAAAAGTGCTGCGCGACACACAGTACGCCGGCTTTGGACGTATTAATATAAAAATGCAGCTTTTTTTTCATAAAGTGCAGCGATTCGAGCTTGCAGCCAGAGCGTGCACATATTTTTGTTCACCGCATTGGCGCGCACGCTAGCTCGCTCGAAACCATCGAATTTCGCTAATTGGAGATTCGGTTTTTGGCTTTTGTACGTATCGATATCAATAAATTGCGGGATGTCGGAATAAAATTAAACATGTTCGAATTCGTTCATAGTGAAACGATTCGCAAACGGTGGGACATATTGTCCACGTGATATAAGAAATCTCGACTCGATCAATGTGCGCGCGTGAGAATTCCATTAGTTCGATTCCTCGACTGGGGCGCGTTTTATCAAAAGCCGTATATCGCGCGCAACGACGACGAGAAGCGATGTGACCCACGGCACATACGTATAGGTGCGCGCAATCTGGGCTATATAAGAGAGAGAGATCGATTCTCTCGATATGGCTCTTTGTGTAAGACAATACTCAAGGAAGAAATTGAAAGAGCGAGATCGACGATATTCGCCGAGCGAATGGAAAATCGATAAAATTCAAGAAAACGATGGGCTAAAGCATTTTCCACTCTCGGTAGTAGAAGTCGGTAGAAGTCGCGATCCTTTTTTTTGCTGCTACCTGATCCCCCTTGGTGGCTATTATAGTACGATCGACGTCGTGGCCATCGTCTACGTCTATCCTAAACGACGCGACGCTGCTGAGCCCCCGCTTATCATATGGCTGTTGAAAAAAAAATGAAGAAAATGTGTGTCTGTGTGTGTGTGTGTGTGTGTTGAATTGTGATATCGCGTGGGCAGTATTATAAGCGGTGCTTTCGTAACAATATTCATTTCTCGATCGTTGGTCGCGGTTATCTCGGACTGCTATTATAAATCGCTCGCTTCGTACCACCCGTGTGTTTATGTATATTATTATTATTATTATACACAAAGTCCAATAAGTATCCTGAGAGTATTTTTTTTCTCTCTCCACCTCATTCTTTCCTCCTTTTTTTACCTACTCTTACTCGGGCATTTTATCAGGTCGTTTTTAAAGATTTCCCAAGCGATTCCCCAAGCAGAGCTTTTATTATTGTCGTTTGTTTGTATGTGTGTGCTGTGCTGTGTGTATATCTCCTACGCGGTATGCAAAATAAAATGATTGGCTTTGTTTTTTTCCTAGCTCTCACTTTTTTTCTTTCTTTTTTTTTTTACAATTTCTTTTCTCTCTGTAAGTTGATGACCTACATTCTCCTCGTTGTACTTCTCGCCAATCTACGTTCCTCTCTCTTCCTTTTTTTCTTCATTCCATTGCTTCTTTTTTTCCTTGCAAGAAAATCTAAGAACTGCGGGAACGTCTTTATTGCATTATTCCAGGCGTTATACGTGTGGTTGGAATTAGAGAGCTAGTTTGCACGCGGTCAGAGTTTTAAACATCGATCGGATTGCTCGCGTACATATAGACACGCAGACACATGCGAGCGAAAACATAAAATCAAAATGCAAATGGACGATCGATAAGCGGGGGTTTTTTTTCTTTATCTGTGCACGAGTGTGTGTGTGTGTGCGTGACATTGACGGCTTTCCAACGACCGCCTTTGACAAAGTTAAAGTTTAGCGGCGTCTTCGCCCGCCCTCCCTCGAAGCTTAATGTAAAGTATGTATTTTGTTGTTGTTTTTTATTCTCCACTTCGCTTTGCCCCCAAAAAAATAATCGGAATACACGCGCGCGTGTATGTGTGTGTACGTTTGCGCGAGTGCGTACATTATCGGCCGTGGAAAAAGTTGTTATTCATCCGAACTGCACGCGAATGTTTTGAATGATAAAAAAAAGTTCTCCCTTTCTCTCTTTCTCTCGTTCGTTAGTGTAACAATTCCAAGTATTGCGTGAATGCGAAAGCTCCGAGAGGAAAAAATATAATTGGCTTGGGAAATATCGAGAGAATCGGTCGTGTTTTTTTTGCTCCGCGCTTAGATACCTATACAGTATAAGCTTTGTTGATGAAATATAGAACTTTAGATTTGTAGGTATGGAATTTTACGAGAGGGTCGGGAAATAAAAACAACAGCGTAACAATGCACAACGAACGTCAGCTTCGCATAGCTACGAATATTTTGCCCATTCACTTTTTTTTTGCCACTCTTAATTTCTGGGAACGTATGGTCGAAAGAAAAATTAGGAGAGTTAGAAGTTTTGCAAGCTCAGCCAGCGCAGCAGCTATAATGTAAGTTTATCGACGCGATAAAAAATGTATTTATTCACCCGCGAGTTTCATACACAGCATTCATATATGCAACATATTTTTTCCATCTCTTCGCCTTTTCTATATTATTATCATATATCGGCTAAAAATAATCCAACGAAACTTTCGTTGTTGTTGATCGTCATCGAGCGAGGTGGCGCCCAAAGTCTCGTATTTATCAACGAGCACAACTCTCTCGTGACGTACGTTTTTTCTTCGCGCTTCGGGATCGTGACGTACGCACACACACTCAGTGCGTTATAATAATCCACGCATCGATGATATTAGCCTCGGATTATAGGTGTGTTTTTCACGTACGATATACGAATGATATTTTTCCTAGCAATCGTTGGCGTCATTTCTCTATATCTTTCACTCTTCCGCGATTATACGGTGGCTCGTAGGCCGTGCGCGTGCCACGCAGTGTGTTTGCTTGCAAGCTCTGAATGTCGTCAATTTTTTCCCATTCGCGTACTGTGCAGCATGGAAATCGTTCGAATGGATTCAAATAAATGTATGTATAAAAACAAGCAAGAAAAGTATTGCATGTACTTCGCGGAGGTCGAAACCTCGCCGTGTGTCGCACGCGCGCAAAAAAAAACGAGGAGATATATACTGCCTGATATCATTGGACGCCAGCTGGGCGCGAATAAAAACGCGATACACGGCATTCTCTTTTCTTTTTTCCTCTCTTTGCATCCTGTAGTCGCACTGTAAACACATACACATACAGCTCTATGAGGGTGTATCGTTTATACAAGCTATATAGAGCTCTTATAAACACGATATACACACAGCTCGAGCTTTATTAGAAACCTTAGCTTTTTCACTCTGCCGTGTACAGGTGCGCGCGAGCTGGGGAAGACGACACGACGTCAGCAGCGCGTTCAAAGTGTATTTATATAGATTTGCCAGCGAGATATATAGAAAGAAAAGAGAAGAAGATGGAGCGAAGAAAAGCTCGGAGTTTATCGCAGTTTGCGCGACTCGGGAAAATAACCCGCGCGGATAATTCTTCATTTTGTACCTACGGCGCTTAAGAGCTCGAGAGAGCAAGAGAAAGATATATAAGAGTAAAACTCGAGGAGTCGAGCAGAGAGTCTAAGGGATTACATATAGTTGTGCGCGAGCGACACCCACTGATTGCACTGCGCGAAACTCATTGACTTTTTCCTCGGTATACTTGCAGGTTTCTCTCTCGGCTTTGCGATTAGTCGGGTCGGGGCGCGCGACGCCATCGACGAGAGAGAGAGAGAAACGTCTCAATTGATGTTGTGTCCTCGCGCGCGCGCGTGACTCGATATTGCGATTCTTGCTCGAGCTGGTGATACTATTCAATAATACGTACCTAGTATATTCGATATCTCACTCTCGAGACGGTTGCGCGCGATCCTTTTTTTTATTCTCATTTTCATCGCCTTTGCTATACATATACTCGTCCAAGTGTACGCGCGAGAGGGGATTAATTGAAATAAGCGTATTTTTTCTCTCTCCTGCGACACGGAGAGAAGTAGAAGAATTTCAAACGTTTGATTTTTATTTTCTCCCTCTGCGTCTCTCTCCGGGGCAGCTTAACAAAGCTTTTCGAGCTTTCGACCGTACCTTTCCACGAGTTCTTTTGCTTTTTATCTAACGCAAGCGCGTTTTTATCCGGGCAGTGTAAAAAATAGAAAGGCAAAAAATTCACACGCTACTCGACAGGGGGAAAAAAAAGTAAAAGGAACACGTTATAAATGCTCGGTATAAAGCTGCAGAGCTGCAGCGCAATTAGAGTAGTTAATGAAAGTACAAAAACTCCTTTTTTCCTGTCCTAGCCCAAACGCGGGCAGCAGCAGTCTAGCGCTCGTGTGTGGTATATAATACACAGCGTATACGCGGGTTTGTTTTTCTCTAGTTATTTTCAAGCAGAGGAGGGGCTACGCACGCACATACGTTCCTTTATACAAACGTACACCGCGGAAAACTAGGAAATAATTCAAAGGCATTTTTTTTTTGTATTATTATTCATACGCGCACACACACGGTTATCTCTAATTCTCTGTTATATAGTTCGCTCGCTAGCTCTATATATACGGAAAAAGGAAATTTTTAAAAATGCCCGACGTACGAGTTGAATCGCGCGACGCGCGCGTCGGCATAAACGGCCGAGAGAGCAAAAAGAGAATGCGTAATATATTATTTCATTCTTGTCCCGCGAGCGCAACGAGACAGAGAGAAGGATAGAGAAAGATACAAACTGCGACTAATTTTCGTGCAAGCTCATCGAGCTCATTTTTTAATTCTTTTGCGCAGAGCTCCATGTCTAGCATATACCTTGATACGTATATTATATACACCCACCCACACGCACGCAAACACGGGACAGGGACGGACACGAGGCAAAACTCAATCGACGCCATATATACTCGCGTTAATTGGATTCCGCAAGGCACGGGGGTAGTTGTGGCGGTGGTGGCTGCTGGGCGACGGCCTGGGAAAGTATATAACACCGCACACACAGCGACGGCCGAGCTGTAACGACGAACGGCCAACTTACAGCTGAGATAACGTACACACAGCAGCAGATAGCAAACACCTTGAACACATTTCCGAGCCTTGAGCGCGGCGCAGGACTCGAGACCCAGGCAGAGCGATATAAATATACACCGTTACAACGCAGAAGCCGAGTGCAAGATGTAAAATGGATTTATTCGCGCGCCAGTCTTCGATTTATCATATTATTATATAACTCCTCAAAGTCGCGCGAGTCGCAACTGCGTCGTAACTAAATGGAAAGGATCGTCGCGTTTATATCCTCAACCAAAGACAGGCTTTAAACTGTATAACGTATATACCATTTTTTCAGCTGATAAGCGCTCGCCACCGACCCACTGAAGGCATACAATATATAGGTAATATCGTGTGCACACAGTGCACCGCACAGCGATACATGCCACTATATCGAATCGATTTTATTTTTTTCCCCCTCGTTTTACGAGCCACCCCCCCCATGAGCTGCCGCGATATATGCCTGTGTATAAAATAGACGCAAGCACGCACGACGCACACGTGCTTTTACGACTTTGTTTTTGCTGTATACGTACATGAGATACCGATCGTACGTTGCTGTACATTATATGTATGCTCGTGCGCCTGCGGTTGGTGGTAGTGCTGCTGCTGCTGCTCTTTGGTGACCTTTCGGGCGGCTCTCTCTTTCTATTTCGATATCACGTCTCGATGCGACTTTTTATATATACTCGGGAAAAAAAAAAGCTCCGACAATGTATATTACGTGTATATATGGTACGGTGTACGTGCGGACTTTTAATCATACGGAGACACGCGAGCGCTAATCAATGAGCAAATTAAGCGCTCGTGCGAGTTGATTGTGTGTGTGTGTGTGTGTGTGTGCGTGCTGTGTTCGTGTATATACAGAGGATTAGCTTTTATATTCTATTACCGTTGCACGAGGGAGAGAGGGAGAGGGAGAGAGACATTATGCACAGACAATTTCGAATTCATCGACGGAAAATGTATAAACCCCATGGTACAATATTCATCCCTCTCGTATATACACTTCTATCATAACGAATAATGGCCTTTTTGTATCGCGCTTATATCGCACGCGAGCACACACGATTAACCAAGCATAATAAAACAATTATGTCGAGCGCGAGTACAGAAATTAAGAGCTCCGCGCGCGAGTTCGGATGACGATTGTTCGGTTATACGGCTGTGGACGCTCGATTAAGCGCTCTCGAGAATCGAGGGCAATTTTCAACTTTTTCCGCAGCTCTTCGTATAGTTACTTCTTTCGGCGCACGCATATATTTTACGCTCTCGTACCCTCCGCTGCGCGCGATCGCTTAATAAAAATGCCCACGGGGGGGCCGGGCGATGAAAAGGCACAGGATTGAAAGAAAAAAGAATATTCACCCTATACCCTAGCGTGCGAGCGAGAGAGAAGAGATTATTTTTACACGGTACCTCTGTAATCGCATTCGATAATAATGATAATAACGTTAATGGGCGGTATAAAAAAAAATATGTAAGAAATTCACGCTTCGAGTGTACGCGCGAATTTATAGCAATAGGGTCTTTTTTTCGCGTACTTTCGAGGCTACATCATCGTAACATGAACGTCAAAACGAAATGAAAAAAAAAAAAATGACATTCAACTCGAGTGTCAAGTGCACACGAGACTCGAAAGATTGGGTACGTTATCGTACCGAAACGTACCGGTGTACGTGCCGTCTAAAAATATTCGTACGTTACGTTTTATATGCTACATATTATATATATGTACGTGTAACTATATATTGACCTGTACGTTCGCGTACACATATATCGCGCGTAATTGCGTGTTCGAATGGAATAATAAAAAGTGAACAAAAAAAAAGCTCTCCGCGCGGGAATTTCGTGCTTTTTCAATTTTCAGTCAGCTGTTTCGTGTGTTCAAAGGCTGCCGCGCGCACGTGTTTACCGATGTGTATTTTACATATGTAGATGGGCTGCGCTCGGCTGAGAAACGCGAGAAATATATATATATACAACGTTCAAAAATGCTCCGAAATTCGAAAAGTGATCAACTCCATACGATGATACTCGAGTTAAAAATCGACTATATGTGAAATTCATCGATGACGCGCGTACCGAGCTTTCGTTCAATTTTCGGTTTTTCCTGCCACATCCACGTGTATGACCCGATACATCTCCCGCATACCATATTTATTTTACTGTATGAAAGAAAAGACGCAGCAAACTGCCTTATACGCACGCACGCGCGTGTGCGTTTAAATATACACGCATAACTCTCTTGCGCGCTCGCTCGCGTGTACGCGCCCTTAATTAAATGCAATTTCACTTTGAGCGAATGTAAATTTTAAAACTTATACACACACTGCAGCAGCTTCAAAGGGGGTATAACTCGAGCTCGTGCTGCACGTATACGCATACTGCGTTTATGCATGATACGGATATTATTATGCACGCACGCGTGTGTGTATGGGCTACTGTGTATTTGCGAGATCATACGTATGCGTAGTTACACACATACGCCTATGAGCTTTTGAAAGACACAGAGGTAGATATACGCTCAGCAATTCTCTCTGTGCGCGTATCGTACGCATGTGTAGTGTGTAATGTACGTGAGCTTTGTACCAATTGTGAATGAATAATTATAAAATAAAAAATAATAATTATAATCATGAACGACGACGACAGTAAAATAATTAATGCCTCCTCTACAACATTTGGCGAACGTGAAGTTCTTTCGCAAACTTGAGCTTTCGAGCTCGTGCATAATAATAAAGTAGCTCGTTGCACGCGACAATTTTTCGCCCACTTAAACATTTAAAATCGAGCTGCTGCTGCTGCTGCTGCTGCCACGCGCTTTGATAATATTTTATTTAACGCCAAATCGTCCGATCTCTCGTCTATATCAGCCGTGTTGTGCCGCGTCCATTATGAAGCTCGTCGTTCAGCTTCACGTTCGATTTCATCCTTTGGTCGAAGTACTTTTACGCACTATGTAGCAGAGACACACACACACACACACACATACACACATGGCCGTGTTACACATGGCGCGCTCATCCTTCACAAAAGCTGCTGCTGCGGAGGCAGCGCGGCGGCCTATATCGATCCGGGGCTTGCAGCCTCTCTGCCTCGCTTCGTAGAAAGCTTTCTGCTTTTGGCCTGCTGCAGCACAGCCCGGGGTATAAAATCGTATTTTCTCGATCAAAGTACTTTACACGCGTACAAGTACATTCGTGCAAGCTCTCCTCGATGCTGTGTATAATATAAGCTTCTTGGATATAATCAGGGTACTACGCACTTGGCGCGCGCTGCACAATCGTACATAAGCTGAATGTACGGCGTGTGTCTGTAATAATATACGTGCTCGTGCACGTCCGTGATGATCCTCGTGCAGCTCCTGGCTACATTATTATTATGATCATTGTTATTATTGTAGCTTTGCAATTTTAATCGTCGCCGCGTTCCGATTTTATATGCATTAAATACGACATACGATATTCGCGTACGCAATAGTACCTACTGTATGCGATCGTACATCGGCTCTCGCGCGCCCGACGATTTCGGCTATAACGTATAGCGTACGTACATATAAGTGTACACATATATAGATATAGATATTATACGGGCTGTGTGCCGCCCGAGCGCGCGCCGCGCGTTTAATTATAAAATGACGGTGACGTTATATCGATATGCCGTCATCGTCGCACGCGTGACACAATAATGATATATATATATACATCGCGCACAGAGAGACGTATTATAGTGGGTACCGCTGCAGCACGTGCGTGCAAATATATATACACACGCGTGTGTATATGATATACGAGCATTTTTCGAGCAAACGTTAATTGCGTTTCGATATTTTATGTGTGTATATCTGTAAAAACGCGCACGATTGAGCAGCCATCGTTACGCGACGGAGAGAGAGAGAGAGAGAGTGGGGTTTTGCTAAATGCACTCGGTCTCGATTTACACCGAGAAATATTTAAATTGAAGAAAATCCAGTACAATTTATCATTTATTCATGTATCATCATTTTGTGAATAAAATCCCCACTTTACGATACAACACGCTTAAATTTTACTCGAAAAATTACTTTTGAAGCTTTCTCACCGCGTACACTAAAGTTATAATTAGGAGTAATATCGATCCCTCTCGCCTAGTCGCTCGTCCGGGCTTTAAATTTTATCGTAAAACGTCGATATTCCCTGGCGGAATCGATACTGCATTAAATTGTGTGCATTAATCTTACACGTGCATTATAATACATATCGACGAGAACACACATCACGATTGTCGCTTATTGTATACAACAACGCACGGGGCCAAGCGAGTATGCAGAGACATTATACGTACGTATAGTACGTCTTCTCTCCTATCTCTCGCGCGCGTAGAGAGACAGAAATAAAACGCGATGCGACCCCGGGACGTACGTACGTACAAAAGATTAAGCTCGACGTACGTATACATACATGCATGACGGTGCATATAACACGCGTGCTTATATATATTATATACTTTATTATATTCGAGTACATATACGTATATGAAATAGGTGTAGGATGTATAAAAGTTGAAAAAGTTTCAAATCCACGGCATTAATAAAGGATGATGTGCACACGATCTCAGGCTAGAGAAGAGGATCCAAGCTATGACGCGCGAAGACGAAGAAGAAAATGTAAATCCTCGCGTGCGCGACGTGAGAATATACATTTCCAAGTATCTGCATTATGCTCGTAATAATGCGAGCTATATAGAAACTAGTGTGCATACGATATACGTAATGCACCTTGACGCTCTGTAGGTGTATGCATAAAAGCTGCGCCGCCGCGTCGTTGGATCGAAGAGAGAGAGAAAATCAGCTGCTTAAACGTCGATTTATACATAATATCAAGGAAACTCGAACCGCATCGATATAATATAATATAATAATAACTACTTGTGTGCTGCTGCTGCTACTGTATTGGTAAACAAAACTTGCGCTCGAGCTTATGTGTGCTTTGCCTATACATTAGACGCCGTCACCACCGCTGCTGGCGTCGATAAACTTTTAATCGAGTGCACATAACGCTTTCCAATGCGTGTGTTAGTTCATACATTACATACACACACGATAGAGAAAGGCGTAAATTACATGACGCATCAACAGAACGTCTGAAATTTGCCAAAGATGGAGTCGAGCCCAGCGTAAGTCGAAGTATTCCCAAATTTATTCTGTGCATTACATCGCGTATGTGTATATATGCCATACGGAGGACTGCGTGCGGTGACATATACAGCCCATATAGTTGGATATTATACACACGATATAATATACGGTATGTATAAGCATCTATAGCACCGAGTGCGGCACAGCTGATTCCCAACGTGGTGTGTACACGCGCGGCTGTTTTAAATGTATTATGCACGACGATTTCAAAACTCCCGCACATATACTGCTTTACTCTCTGGATTATGTGCTGCACATTATACACGCGCGTTCGTTTACGATTTTCGCGCGTAGGAGGCTTGTGTTTATTGTACAGCTGGGCCGTATGGGCGCGTGGAAAATCGCGTTTTCAACGTTATTGCGCGTTTCGCGCGTTTGTACACCCACACGGTACGATCCAAGTTACAATGTTGCGTTCGTTTAATGTCGCAAAAATCTTGACGACGACCAAGATAATGTTGTATCGATAATAACAATGATAATAGTAATGATTTCCTGGTAGTTTCGTGCAGCTACCGCAGCTCGTTAACTTGCAAAATAAAAACCCCAAGAAGATGACCGACAAAGCCTAAAACTACTTGTGCGTAGTTATGCGCACAATAATGCATCGATCACAAGACCTCGACGCATCATCTCGCGCGTTTTTTCAATTATTGCGCGTATAGTATACGACATTAATTCACGTGCGTGAAAACAATTAACTCGTGTGAAACAACGGGGGCCGCGCTTTGATATACGTGTACGCATCGCGTGGATTAAAACGATGCATCGAGCGTGTGGCAGCAGCGGCGGAGGCGGCGGTAACTATATACAACAACGAAAAAAAAAAAAAAAAAAAAACAACAGTCCGTAATACATAATCGTGAGTCACGTAAGAGAGAGACTGACCGATAAACAATGGGAGTGACATGCACACGAGCGTGTGTATATATTCGTTCGTACCGAATAAGTTCGAAACACTCCTTTTTTCTTAGTGGTCGCGCTCGATAATATACTAATCGATGTAAGCGTTAATCGAAATCGTAAAAGCTTATATATTATGCTTATGATTATACGTATTATAGTTTAGATGAGACCACAACAATTCATCGTCGTGCGTACGCGAGGCGATTTAAAAATTTTCAAGGCAACGACGAGCGTACGCGAGTATCGTTCGAATTCATCCGCGCGCGTCTTTGTCTCGCTTTGTCTCCGACAAGAAAAAAAAATTAAAACAAAATCTTGTGTACGTATGTAATGTGTACGTGTGATGTATGCGTACTCATCGGGCAGCTTACCATCGATGTGACACTCCGTGCTTCTCTTTTATTATTTTTTTTTTTTTGTTGATTCCTCGCTGTGTTACGGTGGTTTATCTGAACTACCGCTCGCTGTATATTATAATGATACGCTTCCGATGTAGATGCTCGTATGTAACTCGGACGAACGCAGACGGAGACAGAGAGACAGACAACGGCGGCGAGGTCTCTCCCCTTCCCGCCTTGCTGTATATGTACAGTACGGTTATTGCACTGATTTGCCTCCGAGTATAATTGGGGAGAGCACAGGCGCTGCTTCTGCTGCTGCTGTTGCTGCTGCAGCTGCACTGATTCAACCGAGCACACACAGACACAGACACAGACGGAGCTCGCTACTCTCTTTGCGATTCGATATACGATGCCAGTAAGATTTCACTTTTTTTTTCTTTTTTCACTTTTCTCGATTATTCAGCAATGAACGACACTTGTAACGGAGGTGCATCGAACTATCATGATGTACACCGCGTACTACACGATGAACACGCCACCACCACCGCCACCACCATCATCATCGCCACTAGCAGCAGCACTCGGCGTAGTATTTTTTAAGAGAGAAACACAGCGGAGCGCGCGTATTCTTCATCGCATTATTATTACAATAGCGTACGTCGAACTCGCGCGCGTCTTTTTATTTTGTCTGGATTCTCTCTATTGTAGATACTCTTTCATTCTCTTTGCATTCTTCGAATTATACACGGCACAGGTAACACATGTATCAGAATTATATTATTTAAGACGGAAGAGATGAAAATTTCTTCTTCTTTTTCTTCTCTGCTTTGGCACAACGACAACGAAATCACGTGTACTTATGTACGCACACTTATTAAAATGACGCGATCAGCTCTCTCTGCGAGCCGCGCTCCGCGTTTGAAGAAGAATCAACAGCATCAGTAGCGGTGGTGGCGGCGACGGCGGCACACAGCATCATCGTCGTCATCGGCATCATTGTCGTCGTCGTCGTCGTCGTCGTCATCGTCGTCATCGGCCATGGACGCCGGCGGCAACGAACCAAGAGCATCGGACTCCCCTTTTTGGCAACGATGCTACTATATGTACTATCGACGACTGTATACTATAGTGCATACGCGTGTATTTACGTGTGCAGTTTTACACATGTAATTTTGCACTCGGAACGTCACAAATCTCTTTCTCTTTATTAAAATAATGATAATGTGTCGCACGAGGGGAGCGACAAGTCGCACACGGAGCACTGAGAGTTTTGACACAAAGCGAACAACGACTCTCTCTCTCTCTCTCTCTCTCTCTCTCGCTCGGACGAGACGACAGCGACTCGCGCGCGCGAAGCGCCGACGGCGTGTTTCGTCTGCTACGTCGCCGCGGTGGCTACTGCTGCTGCTAGCTCTGCTGCTGCTGCTACTCCGCTGCGAAAAGCATCAGCGGCGGCGGTGGCGGCGGCGGCGTCGTCGGTGGGTGTACGCGTATGTGTTGTTGTACATACGTGTGTGGGAGGCGATGCTGCTGCTGCATATATAGGGCACCTATAATACCGGCTCGATTCAGCAGCAGGCACCCAAGTATATAGTAGCAGCAGCAGCCGCGTTTCGAATGTTATAAACTCTCGAGACTCGACTACGTGCAGCTGTGTGTGTATCTGTGTGTCTCTCTCTTTCTCTCTCTTTCTCTGGGCGCCGTTCGGAGCTTCGCGAGTTCGAACTTGGAGCTCTCTTCTTTGTTGCGGTGCTGCACACATACGTATGGGCTCGAGAGAGAGCATAGAGGAGACACTACTGCCTCGAGAGCTACACACATTAATATATTACACATAGTATATATACCTATAGGTATTACCCGTGTATAGATATATTTTAGCGGCTGGTTTTACCGAAGCTGATTTTGCAATATGCGACCGACGACGTCAACGACGATGGTGCTCACGACGAGCTTTTCTACCCGCTTTAAGCTCATTTTCGATTCACTTAAAAAACATTATATTATTAATCATTATCATGCTTTCGATAAAATCCGATCGTTGTAGCATCTCGGAAAAATCAATACGATACGAACTGCGAAGGCTTTTTTTTTTTTTTTTTTTTG
>CACVKI010141685.1:0-10154 GCA_902732785.1 Trichogramma evanescens | reverse complement strand
AAAAAAACATCTATACGCGCGCGCGATCTCGTACGTATAGACCGCGATAAAAGCTCCGAGCCCGAAATTAGATACGCGAGGCACGAATCGATAATGTATAATCTGGATTGAATCGATTCGCGTATACGTACTATCGTAGATATATACAAGTATAATCTACGCGTGAAGAAAGTGCGCATATGTAGTAGTAGCTAGCTATCTTTCGGGGGTAAGAATCAATCAAAGATTGATAAGTAGTTTTGCGCAATCGTAAACTGGCACTTTTTTTTTATCTTATTCTTGTTCTTCTTTCCTATCACCTATCTCAAAACTCAATTATTCGCGCGCATGAGGCAATAATACAGTAACACACACTCCGCTACCACTACTACGGAATTCATTGCAAGTCGACCCTCGGACTATATACGCGTGGGCTTTACACGTACAGCTATAATACCATACGCTATTATTTTACCACAGAGAGAGCATTGTAATCTTGGAGAAGCAGATTCGCTCGCGTGAATATATTACACATATTATAGAGAGACACTCGCACGCGCGCATATGCACGTCACGCGCGACTCGAGGTACCATACAATACCGATCGTCTTTCTCGATTATTGCTCGTGCCCACATAGCCATAGAACGAATTGACAAAAAAATCGGCGGATGTTAATAACGCCAAGTGAAATATCCGAGAAACAAGAGGAGGAGCTTTCGGCTAGCACCGTAAAGCTGCGTTACGCGGAATCCGGTTTACGATACAGTTATATACATTATGTTCTCCGATGTACGTTCGGTATATTTCATTGGAAGCTCGTTCTCGAGCTGTAAGGGCAATGGGGTATATCGGCGTGAATAATAGCTCCGATACGCTGTCGCGCTGCGATACTTCGTAGAACGACTATATTATACGCTATATATTATACGATCTCGCTGCCGCCAACGAGTTTGCTATATGTTTCTCGCGTTCACACGATCGTCGCTGTATTCCAAGAGCAAAGAGGCGTTTTTCTCTCTTACATGGTGACGAATGGACCTTTATTTTTATTTATTTTTTATTCAATTGGTAATCGCGCGATCCGCAGAACTTTTCAATGCGGCGCGTAACGAGTTTATACAGCAATCAACGCGCGCGGTGCGAGAGAGTTGCGCCGCAAAACTCGAAAGCCCCGAGAAATAAGAGGAAGAAACGTGTTTTTTTTTTTTTTTCATTTTTTATTTTATTCAAGTACACGAATTCAATTCAGCTTTTTTTTCATCCGGTATACTCGATCGAGCGAAGAGCGGAAAAAGCGTAAAATCGCGTAGCCTTCCGCTGCACTTATGCGGAATAAATATGTATATGGGTAAAATTCAGAATTTTTTAAATAAACCCGCGGACGGGGTTCACGGATTTCTCTAAAATTTTGGTATGTAGCAGTACATGGAAAAATAGTTCTGAATCTAATAATGATCCATATTGAATTCTCTAATATTGAATTTTTTCAGATTTCTAGATTGCTTCATGGCTTCAGATAAAATCATTGAAAATTTTAATAGTAAACTTGTATATTGGTCAAACTAAACAGCCCCCTCCCCATTTTTCCAATTCGAAGCTTTTGACTCAACCGCCAGGTGGCGCAACGCCAACAAAAACCCGTACCTGCAAGTAGAAGACCATTCTTCACGTTACTAGTACAAGTGGCTTTCTCGATCCAAGGACATTTATTTTCAACAGCAACTGTTGTGATATATTTTACTATGGTGTTGGTATAAGTTATTTCCGTAAGATGAACATGTTACATTGTATATCATACATTGAATTCCACCTACCTGGACGGTGTCAGTTTTTTTTGCTAAACGCCAAATATATTTTACACTAGCCCGACTTTCAGCGCGCTGCGCGCGCTCTCTTCTTTCTTACCCCATTTTACCATTTTTCAATGTTTAAAATAGAAAATAAGGTAAACGAAGATTATGTTATAAACTGTAAACATCAAAATTAGTCTTAGGCCGTGAATAGGTTAATATTCCACTTTCTCAACTCACTACAACACTCGTATTTGAGCGCCACTAAACAATTGCAAGCTACTGAACAACCAATCACAGCGCTTATAAACTGCTCACGCTAAAAACCTCATCACTCTTATAGGATAGGATAGGATATTGAAAAATTAAAAATTTATAATTATATATCTAACTATTTACAAATGTATTTCTTATTAATACACATACGGAACTCCAGGCCTCACTCCATATGAACAACGTTGAACAACATTTTAAAATGATATCCAAAATGAAATGTTTTTTGTTCATTTCATTCAGAAGAAGTAGAGAAAAGAGGACAGAGTTTATTTATTACTACATTCCAAAAAATAATTGTGAAAAATTAATGGTCGTTAACGGGAAAAAAACTATAACGCTCAAACATATAGTTCAAGTTGATCGATTTATTGATTAATAAATGCAATCTACCCAAGTACTCACCTCTCGCAGTTTTGTACGATGCTACTACTGCTGTTTACGTTGTTTTTATTATTGTTGTTGGATCTGGTGTCTACTAGACAATGTCAATTATCTGCAATATAATCAAGAAAAATGGTACAGGTTAAATTGGGTTACTTGAAAACATTTTTGAAAAGCATGTTTAATCAATTTTATTGTTTAAAGCCTGTCACACGCATAATCGCTAATAGGAGTATTATTTGTCGAACCACCTGATGATAAATAATTATGTTTTAATCTAATGTATACTCCAACGAGGGATGTACTTTATCCTGTCGATTGCTGAGACAGGAAGGGAGAAGCTGTTTTTTTTTCAACACTAGCGCAGTCGTGGTAAAAGCTCTATACTTAAGTGGCATGACTGGAAATTTTCTAAAAAAATCATGGAATTGTTTCTTGGTGCTAAAATTAAGAAACAAATATAAATATTCCAGTCTGGAATATCAAACCGTTCAACCAAAAATAAAATTATTTTAATTTTCAATGATTTAATCAAAGGTTCAAAGTATTCAAAAAATCTGAAAAAATTCCAGGTAGTTTGTTTTGTTGAAATGTACCTTCATGAATTTTTTCAGATATTTTTAGTCAAAACCAGCTTCAGAATCGGGGAAAATAGAAAAAAGACGTCCGTACCGATTCTGAAGGTGGCGAGCGATATCGAAGTCTAAAATTCCGGCTTCAGAACTATTTTTACATGTACTATGGCATGCCTTAATTTCAGAAAAATCCGTGTAACTCGTCCGCGGGTTTGTTTAAAAAATTCGCAATCCGACCCATATGTGTGTGCCGTAGCGAGTAAAGCGCGTGGCCCGGAGATTCAAGAGAGAAACAACTTGAGCAGTAGCAGCTCGCACCATTGGCTTATCCCTCTTGCTGTATACAGCTATACGTACGTACGTATATGTTTATATCGATTTGCAATTTACGCAAATACTTGTGGGAGAGGCAACGTCAAGGAAGGCTTTCCGCAACCTCCTCCTGCATCCCCCCATCGTTTTAGCTTCAGCCCCGGGTATCTACGGTTTCAACTTCTATCTATCGCTCGAGCTTTAAGCTAAGCAAAGTAAAGTGCGAGATGATCGTTTGACACGCGTGCAAAAGCTGCGTAGCTATATATAGTAGTAGCTACTATATCATAATAATGATAGTTATACACGCGCGAGCGTCTTCGATAACGAACGCATAGAATTTCCGCCATATATTAGGTCACGTGACGATGGTTGGTCATGTAAGCTTGTATGAACCTTTTGCAAGCTCGACATGAGTTTACGCGTACTATGCATTATTGAGTTCCGTGCGTTTTACATTTAAAATAAACGAAAGATTCGAGTTTGGAAGTACGTCATATTACAATAAATCAACGCTATGTTTACCGATGATCGTAAACCGCGAGCGCGACGCATTTATAACGCATTTATGTATACGAATTATTATTGCCCATTTGTCAACTACCACTGCTACGTATGTGTGTTTTTCATATCCAAGGCCGTCAAAGCTGTCGCTTGGAAAAAAAAAATCGACGAGTAATAACAGGCGCGAGCGCGTAATCGTCACAGTCGCACGCGCCGGCCTATACATGTACGCGTGCAGTATTATCGTAATTATGAGTTCGCAACGGAATTCGAGCACAAGAGACATTACTTTTTTTTTTGTAAAAAAATTTGAAAAGAAAATTGCATCGCAAGCTCATTACTGAATGAGCTCGTACGATCGTTTTGCTATAAAAAATACGAAGCTTACGAAAAAAAAAAAAAAAATTGAGATCGGGAAGATCGAACGAGACATAATGATTTACGTGCGGCGCGTGGCTAATGCTACATATAGGAAGTAAAATAGTCGTCGATTGCACACACGTGCGGTGCATAATATAATATATCGAGGCAAATTTTCAAACGAGGATATTTATGTAAAGAACGTCGATTTATACCCGCACGAGTTTTCGCGCTGATTTATAATATCCCATAAACATATAAGATTGAGGCACACAAAATTGTCAGGTGGCTATGCTATAAATTATCCGACATGCAGGTGAACTCGAATCGGTGTTGGACGCATTCGAGCGTGTCGCGCGCGTCATCGCGCTCGCGAATACAAGAGACATTTATAACGCGCGCCGTGTGTAATCGTTTTCGCGAATCCGAAAATGCGTCTACCCGATTTTATCCCCTCCGACCCACGTGTCCGATACATAAGGCAATGACTCGAACGAATGGAAGGAGAAAAAAATTGGAAAGGAAAGAAAAGAGAATTGCACAAAACTCGTACTGTATACGATACCGATAAATTATGTACATTCTACCAAATGAGCTTGCCACATTTCGGTCTAAAAATATATAAGCGCAAGTGTGAATAATGCGAAAACTCGTTTGTCTCGGGCACGCGCGCGCGTGGAAAAGTCATCGCTTTGCTTACATATTGTTTCGTGTTCTCTCTCTCTCTCCCTCGCTCTCAATTTCCTCTTCTTTTTTGTGTGTGTGATTCTCGGAGTTGAATGAACCTTGAGCGCATATTATGAACAATTCTACGAGTCATCGGCTAGATTCAAGGCTAAAATTGCGATTCAAAATTTTGTCGTTGAATGGATGTACTCGACGTTGATGATTGTTTACTGTAGTCCCAGAGACATGAAAATACTAGGGATCGAAAAAATGATATAAATTTAGGGTGAATTTTATTCTATTGATGTGCAAATTCAATTATTTTTTACAGAACCATCAACATTATAAAAAGATTTTTTCGAAAAAAAATTATGTAAAATCGCTCAAAGAAGTTTAGACATTTATCACAATTTTTCAGACCACTTCAGAAATTTTTAACTGTACAGTGCATCGCTATGCCGGCCAAGGCTCAAAGACGATGGACTGATGCGCAAGACGAGGAGTTAAGGATTCATCCTGGATTCAAGAACTCGATTAAAAGGATTATCTGTCACCAAAACGTACTGAGTTAATAATAACAGGTGAATGAAATATTTAAAAATTTATAATAAAAAAAATCGAAAACTAAGACATGTTCTTTATTATATATTTTTATTGAAAAAATATGGAATGAAACTTTTCACATTTTAAAAAAATGTTAATACCCTAAGTTTGCAAACATTACGTTACTCTAATGAGTGAACATTTATTTCGTCCAAATGTCCTAAGAATAATTTACTTTTTTTTAAATTCACAACGATCTTGAAATGTATTTATGTAGGCTTTTACGTACGCTCGCAGTCACCATTAGAATGTTTAACTACGATTATATACTGTACTTATGTATCTTTCAAGTATATTCTAGAGTGTAAATGATTTTTGACAAATCTTACTCTTGAAGGGTTTGCTCTAATTACGTACTATATTCATGTGAGGTGTAAGGTTTCTTTTCTGATTAAATAATTTTTAACAAATCTCACACTCGAAGGGCTTGCTACGATTGTGTACTGAATTCATGTGCCTTTTGAGTTTACTCTTTTCTCCAAATGATTTGTGACAAATCGCACATTCGAAGGGTTTGCTACGATTGTGTACTGAATTCGTGTGCCTTTTGAGTTTACTCTTTTCTCCAAATGATTTGTGACAAATCTCACATTCGAAGGATTCACTCCGATTATGTACTGCATTTATATGAGTTTTGAGGCTAGATTTTTTTCCAAATGATTTATGACAAATCTCACATTCAAAGGATTTAATACGATCATGTACTGCATTTATATGAATTTGGAGGCTACCTTTTCGTCCAAATGATTTTTGACAAATCTCACACTCAAAGGGTTTGATACGACAATGAACTGTATTTATATGTTTTTTGAGATCACCCTTATAGCCAAATGATTTGTGACAAGTATCGCATTCGAAAGGTTTGATACAATCATGTACTGCATTTATATGAATTTGGAGGCTACCTTTTCGTCCAAATAATTTGTGACAAGTGTCACATTCAAAGGATTTACTCCGATTATGTACTGCATTTATATGAGATTTGAGGGTACTTTTGTATCCAAATGATTTTTGACAAATCTCACATTCGAAGGGTTTACTACGATAATGTACTGAATTTATGTGTCTTTTGAGTGATCTTTTTTCTCCAAATGATTTGTGACAAATCTCACATTCGAAGAATTTACTCCGATTATGTACTGTATTTAAATGAGTTTTGAGGTTACTCTTTAGTCCAAATGATTTTTGACAAATCTGACATTCGAAGGGTTTAATGTTATCATGTATATCTTTTGAATGAATTTTGAGAAGTTTTTTACAGAAAAATGAATCATTGCATATTTCACATTCGTACGATCTAATGCTTTTATCTACCTTATTCATATGTTCTTTTAGACTTGATTTTGCTGTATATAACTCTCGACATATTTGTGATTCCAATGATAATTTTTTTACCATATTTTTTTCTACTTTTTTCATCTTCTTACATTCGACTAGTTTTAAATGGCATTTCTCATTCAATTGACAATTATCATCATAGTTAAAACCTTTTTTAATCAAAATTATTAGACTTTTTTTGCTCGTGTAATTAATCAGACCTTCGTTTTCTTTTTTCACAATAAGTTGATTACTTTGACACTCAGATTTGCAGATGGCCGTTGACGAAGCCTTCAGTTCAGTTTTGACATTTTCACACTCACACTCTATGGATATATTTTCATTTATGTTATCTGGTTGATTTTCGTTTTCTATTTTCACAATATATTGACAACTTTTATACTCAGATTTGCTAATGGTTGTCGATACAGACGTAAATTCAGATTTAACATATCTGTACTCCGAATCTATGAATATATTTTTATCTGACCTTGCCACAGCCTCCTTCACGTGTTTAGCCTGCAATTGAAATTTTGGGCTAATTGCTAATAGTGAATCAACCGAAGATAATTTAAATCATTGAACTCACCGATAATTCATGCAATGAGAATGTTTCAACTTTTTCGGCTTTGCAAGAGCCCATCGAATCGAAAACATAACCTTCACCTACACTCGTCCAAGTATCGCTCGGTTCCTCCTTCACCCTGAACATCAATCGAGTTTAATAAGAGATCGTTCTGAAAATTATATTTGCAGTATAACACAAAAAAGTTATACCTAACTATGTTATCTCTTGCTTCTCCATCGCTCTCCATCGCTTCCTTGATTACAAGTATTCACTGTGCAAATTTTCAAGATTTAGACACTGAGAAAATATCGGAGGTTAAACACATTCAGTATAGCAAACACTGTATCTCGATTTCAAGTATAATCGCTTCTGAAATTGAGCTTCACACTTACTGCGAGTGAACGCACGAGTCACACGTATGAGGGAGGTAATCCTGCAACTGCGATAGCTACACGGCCCAAATTTCCCCTACTACTGACGACTTCGTCACTACGCAGTTATTTGTGCAATTGTGTCGCTTAGTTCTCTGTTTGTCTACGAGTGTACTAAAGCGTTTAATTCGGCAACAGGTCGAAACGTAAACACAGCGAAAAAGGTCTGATTCCTATGTTTAGAATGTGGCAATTTTTATTATTGTCGCGTATATCGTACGCACTAGCAACTCCTCATACGCTATGTTTACGTTTTATCAATGGAGCATAATGAAAATACAACCGGTGTTAACATTCCGCTGGTAGATGTCGAAAATATCGAAAATCATCGTGGCTAACGATTTGAGACTAAAATCGCGATTGAAATTTTGTCACTTAAAAAGAATAATGGACATTCGTAAGTATAAAATTGAGGTCCCAAAAATAAGAAAGAATACGTGAACTAAACAAACTTTGCTAGCTAAACGTAAAAATTGAATTTTCATGTAAACATGACTACTTCTTCGTGTTTAGCATTGCCAAAATCGTTCAAAACTTTGAAACACTCGAACAAAAATCCACTTAAAACTAATTGAATTTACGCATTAATTGGTTGACATTCACTAAAAATTATACCATTCAAAAGATATTTTTTATCACATCGTGCAGGTAAATCCTAAAACTATAACTTTCCGCTGGCCATGAAAAATAAAGTACGCAACTGGGTGGCTGTAAATTTTGAACTCTGCAAAATTTTCCGTCGCTGTTGCGTCAATTTTTGAATATACCCTCTCGAATATACCATTGAATATACCCTCAAGTAATTATGTACATGATTATCTATCACTAGATAATGTTTAAGAGTGAACACGAGTTTTCGCTCTAACAAATATAACTGTAGAAAAAATACCGATCAAAGTTTCCATAAGAATCTCACTATAAACAATTATCAACGCTCATTAAGCGCGTCCAACGAAGAAAAGAGTTTCAAACTCGATTTTAGCCCCGCGAAATTTGCCGATGATTCGTTGAATTGCTCACGATATAAAGAGTATTAGCTCCAGCGCAGATCATGCCTCCTATTACACACGGGTTTACACGTGCTAACAACATTGACGTACAATCTTATCATCGGCGTATACATATTATACAAAGAGGCGCACGACGTCACAGGCAAGATATAGAACATATGATGTGTAAGTTCGGATCAGATCGAGATCGGAGAAGTGCGTCGTCGCCGTCGTCGTCACTAAACACGTGCTACACGTACAAGATCATCGTCGTCATCGCGTCTCATTGTCATTGGCGCGCGTAATTTCATACATTGTCATCGCTTCAATTCACGATCATTCTCTTGACTTGTTTTTTTTTTTTACCAGTATAAACCATTCACGCGACATAATTGTCACGATCGTGAGTTTCTTCTTATTATTCTTTTTTTCTACGTAAAATAGATCACCTGCAAATGCATACGCCTCGATGCCTCGCTCGGCGCGACGAACTAAAGTAGGTCGAAATTGTACTGCACACTGCACCGACCTATACACGTACACACACACACGTACACCAAGTCAGGCAGTGTCGCTATGTATAAGACAAGGTTAATAAGCCAACGACGATGCTCTACTACTGTTGCTACTGCTGCTGTTTCTACCGAGCTGATGCACTATATATAATGCGAACGCGCGAGTCTATAAAATACATGCTATATAATATATTCATATACATATTAGGAATTTTACGAAGCTTTTTGCAAGCTCGAGACTTTGAAAATTTTCTATATCGCACACCCCGTGCACGCCCTTATTTCTGTTTTCTTTTCTTTTTCACATCTACTCTCTAGCGCAGATTTTTTTTTAATATGTTTCGTACGAGATTTTTCCGACCTTTTGACGACGATAACTCCTTTAGTTGAAAAATTGTGCGCGAAAGCTCAAGCTTGCAGCGGCCGGTGGTATTAACAAAATCTTCCGTGCAATAAACTTTCTTATGAAGTATTAAGTTATAAATGTAGCACGCGGGTGGCTCTTTTTTTTATCTTTCCCTTTTTTTTCAACCGTCTGCATTCATGCCGTCGCAAAAACACACGGACGACGCGATAGTAGCAGTAGTAGTGGTAGCAAGACACGGTAGCGACCGAGTAAAATCGATTTTGCCCTCGTATATCCGCGCAATATAAGTCTGTGTTTGTGGGTATGTGTGTGTGTATGTCACGTATCAGGTGCAGAGACTCTTGACTGCCTACCGCTGCTGCTGCTGTGGAAGTTAAGCGGCGTGACATCGCAAAGAGGCACATTGTTTGCCATTGCTCGGAATATATATAGTCGAGGAGATGAAGCATTCTACTTCGAAAAATCCTGCAGTAAGTCGGATCGAGATGCGGTTTTCGGCATTCGATTCAGAAACGCCACC
>CACVKI010141684.1:0-19256 GCA_902732785.1 Trichogramma evanescens | reverse complement strand
TTTTTTCTTCTAGGTGCACTCAGGTACTTTTACAGCGAGTTACAAATTTAGCGATTCGACTAAATAATGCCGCACCGTGCGGCACTCGGATATTTGACATGAAATGTTGTTTATCAACACTTTTTTATCAACTTTTTAATAGGATTAAAATTGCTAAATTCATATTTAGGTATGTACTTTCAATTAAAAATGATATATGTAAAAAATTCATTGTACAACATTTATTATTTTATATATTTATCGAATTTCCCATGTTATTACGTCAAAATTGCCCTAATACGCTAGTACAGAATTTCGCCGCTACGCGGCATGACGGTATCGTTCAGTCCTCAATAACGTATTGTATATTGTATATAGTGTTCTGGCAATGTATCATTATGATCAGGTCCAATAAAAATACATTACTACTCAATAATGTATGAAATCACTATCCCGAAAAGCTGCCTATGCAAAACTACTCGTAGCCTTTTATGATAAGATTAAAACATCATTGATGATACTAATTTATTGTTATGATTAATTATCAACTTTTATGGCTCACACAGATACATTACTGGAAAATTGCAAACAATTTCGTTCGTAATCATCTTTAACAATTATAATAATTAATGAACGATGACAGTTAAGTCAACTTTTAGCTTATTGTTTAACAGTACTCGCACTGTAAATACCACTTGTTCTGTAACTTTCATATAAATATCCATAAGCTTAAATATAATATCAAATTATACATTCGAATAATAATAATAATAATGAAATTGAACTCTCGTACCCAACCGATGCAAACGTATACAACGTCTCTTGAATCTAGATTACCGTCGTGGTGGCCCATTTGTATTTTATCGCAGGGTATTAGATTTTTTCCTCAAGTTTATGAAATCAGAGAGATAAAAAAAAAGGCTGAGCACGCGGCTATTCCGGGCACAAATAATGGGATACTTCGCACTCGATTTTCGGCGCGGATTCACGAGCACGTGGGACAATAAATATGAGGCGTGTGTGCGGCGCCCGAGGTATATAGGCGTGCTGCATGCAAATGCAGCCGTACTACCGATCAGAGCTGAGCTGCTGCACACGGAGGAAAACGAGAAAATTATATGGAGCTATAGTCTCTCTCCGCAGTGGAGGGGTGGAAGGGGAGAGAAAACATGATTTATTCCGTTGATTAAACACACTAGGCGGGTATATATGTGTGCCTACAGGTTAGAAGAAGTGCCAAGATATTAACATAAGTATCATTATCCCACGAGCCTCTTCCTTATATACCGAGCTTGAGCGCGGCGCGGAAAAGTATAAGAACGCAGCAAGCCAAGTATAGTGAATGAGAGAAACGGATACGATGTGTAGGGCGCCATATATGGATGTAGGGTAGAGGTATACGGCATATATATATTCTCGTTGGAAGGAGGAGATAAAGAGAAATCTAGTGAAAGATAGTATGGGAGCTAGCTAGCTCTAGCTCTAGCTCTAGCTCTAGCTATATGTACGGGCGCTGGGGAAAAAAAGGAAAAGGTTTCGTGAAAACGATCGGGTGTATGAGCACAGACACACCAGGGGTAAGTGGAAAAGTGTGTGTGGCCAAGAGTGCTACCGCCGACGCCGCCTCCGCTGCCTCTGCCTCCGAGCCTGCAGCCTGTCTGCCTCTCTCTGCCTGCAGCATGTAAGATAGAAGGTAGAGGTAGTAAGGTGATTTTACGGGACAATGGTTTCAGGCCAATACTTTGCCGTGGAAAGAAGAGAGTAGAAAGAGAGAGAGAGAGAGGAAGAGACAGAGAAGCGTCACAAAAATAAAGTTTCACGGGTCACTGAGATTTTACTCTTCGCTCGAATCTTTGGACCGATATATTAATCATCTTCGTCCCAAGTATATGAGGGTAATTTTCAAACGGAGGGAAGATGAGAAGAGACGAAGGGAAAATAAGATAATCGCCACCGATTTCTGCCAATTTTATGCTAGAGCTTGCCCGCGCGCCAAATTCTCATCCTTTACGTGTATATATCTCAAATCGTTCGTTCGTTCGTTTGCTGGCTCGCCTCTGCGCCACTGGCCAATCGGAATTTCGGAAAAATATTCCAAGCACTTTTCATTTATTTTCAAAGATAGGGATTTTTACGCGCGCGCCACCTTTTTACCCGAAAGTTTTATTCGAATTGGAGACTGGTAGTAAGGGGATAACAGTTTTAGTATATGCTTAGCGCGCGCGATATAGATACGGCATATCGGTACAGCGAATGTATAAAATTGATTTTCTTCATTTCGTAATCTTATTCATCAGTTAAAAATGTTTCCAACGATATGCCCTTCTCCTCCTCCGCCCGGCAGGATCGAGCGGATAATGGAAAATAAGATTATACAGAATTCGATGTAAATGGTATTATTTACGATACACGCAGGAAGCAAGAGTTTCTCCTTCTTTTTTTTTGTGCAAAGTTTTAACGACATTTTCTTTCGTTCGAGAAGTCGTAACGGTGTGTGCGCACAGCGCAGCAGCACATTTTCCATAAAATCAATAATGCAAATTTCATCAATCTCAGGATCCTCGAGTAGAGACGAATACGACATATGCGCTCAGCGGCAACAGGACGATAGAAGAAGAAGGAAAAAAAACAACTTTGCGTTTACAATTCGAGAAATATATTTATATTAACTCGTGTGTATGTGAGTATGGTATATGGGAAGAAGTAAATACTTATATATACGCACCTGGGGTATTCGAAAGAGTCGTAAAAGATTCGCAACTTGTATGGAGGTAACGGAGCTCGCAGCGCCGACCACGCCGGCAATAACCTTCCTAACCGCCGTCTTGTTGCAATGAAACTCGGCACCGTCTATATTGCTGATGGAGCCTGCAAAAGAAGAAGAAGAAGAAAAAGTAGAGAGAAACACGTAAAATTTGTCCAGTTATAAATATATTAAGAGAGCTATGAGTAGTATAAGCTTTCACGGGCAGCTTGAATGTGTACGTATGCGCGTGTATACGTTTATGAAAAATCCCCCGCGATCGTATGCATGGCGAAAGTTAATTCAAACAGTCCTCGCTCTCCTCTCTCCTGCGTCAATATTGAATCTATCGAAGGGAAAACTTGACTCCCTTTCACTTGCAAATTGCAAAAAGTTTTTTGCTCGCGCGTACTACCTACACACACACACATACAGAGCAAAGGGGCCACATAAATCTATTCTAAGCCCTCTCGATCGGGATATATCGAGTTATATACGAGATATACGAGAGTCGAAAAATTGTCAGCAATAATTCACCGCTAGTGTGGGTGGTCCATCATCGGTTGCGGCTGCCGAGACTCGTGCAGCAACACTTGGTCCTGTACCTATATACCTATATAGGCCCGCCTCTGTGCTGTGCTGCACCTCTCTGCGCACAGATCATATGCGCGCATAGCTATGTATTTCGTACCCTCTCTCTCTTTCTCTCTCTCTCTCGGCCCGTTATAATATCGAACGCGATAAATCCTCCTTGACAACGTTCCATCGATCCTTTTGTTGTTGTCGTCAACATTAGTCGTCAGGTGCGCTCACGGCTGTCTCTGTCTCTCTCTCTCTCTCTCCCTCTCTCCCTCTCATAATACATAAGCTCAACGAGCGTGAAGCCCAACCAAGGGGAAAATTGATACGCGCGCGCGCGCGCGCACGGTCAAAGTGCATGCGAGTCTAGAGCTGCTGCTGCATGATCAATTGATCTCGCTAATGAATTGTTTAGTCCAGCGCGACGATGCGCATTGTTTATTAAATTGTGCACTAACTATATATGATCTGTGCAAGCGCACAGTGGGCTAATAACTATTATACACTATAACGCCTCTGACGATACTTATGTTCGTTTGATTTCGCCCAGTGCTCGATCTCTCTGTGCTCACAGCAATATTAACGGCGCTTTATCGAGAGGGTGATTGGAAAATTTATATATTTCCAGAATTCCGCACGCCCTCCGCACCTCCGGCACACTACTAACTTTTAACGCGCTGCGCAAGCATCAACGTATATATCTATGCACGACGACGAGCAGTGGTATATTTTAATGTCACGTCACAACCGAAACTGAAGAATAGATTTGCAAGTCAATTTGAATGGGCTTCCACACACATACACACACACATACCCTCGATCCTCTCTGGAACACACTTTTATTTCGCTCCCGCGCGCATAAATATCTATAGGTAGATAAATTCGCGCGCCAGGCCAAGTTTGGCATCAATAAGTTTGAATAGTCAACTGACAAGGCACTGTTTGTGTGAGTGTGTGTGCGCGTCTATCGACACCTATCCTATCCTCCTCCCCGGCAGCACACTTCCGAGTGTAGTTGTTGAATCGACAAGTTTTTTCACCGTGAAAAATTCTCGATCTCGGGCTTCGGGCTTACTAAAACGGGTTTTTACTACTGAATAAATAATGAATTTTATATTATAGAAATATTGGGTAAATTTACAAGAGTCCAGACATCTGAGAAATCAGTATCTATAATACCCGACTATTTTCTTGCATAAATTAATAATAGTTATTTATGTAACAAGTGCCCAAACGGCGTTTTTGCGTATACTTTAATAAAGATTCTTTTTTGAAAATATAAAATTCATGCAAATTACCATTTATATACATTTTCAATAAAGATCTTTAAATATCAAAATCACGATTATGGCCAATTGAATATTCGAAAACGAATTTGAAAAAATCGTGCTTAGATTTAAATAATTATTTTTACTTCTTCACTTGCAGGTTTATAGATAAAGGTACTCGCCATCTAGTGAGGAAGACTCAAAGTAGGACCATTGCATTTGAAGTGGCTGAAAACTAGTCTAAATTTTTTGAAACTGTTAAACTGCTATTTTCAAGACATTAAAATGAACTTGATGTTTGCAACATAATTGAAATAGAAAAATCGCCTTTTTCAATTCACAAGTTGAATTGATTCATGATTTATGAATTTTTTACAATCGTATTTTCGAGTACTTGAGCACATTTCAACACGATATATTTTAATTATTTGTGTACAAACTTTTTTGACACATTAAACACAATAATTTGATAATGAATGACTCAAATACGGTACTCTAATAATTTCGGAGTAAATCTAAACCCACCTACACATTCTGCAACAAAAGTGGTCGAGTACTAGCAGACTCACCCTGCCTTTTTATTTGGACAAATTGGATGTTTCTTTCCAGGTATCGTGTGTTTTCTTAAAGTAATTTCAACAAGTGTTATAATATTTCTTAATTATTTTCTACGCGTCGGTTCACAAATTTTCACCGAAAAATAATCTAGAGACGAACGTTAAAATCAAGATCGTAAAAGGCACGATTTAACATGCGTATATAAACGAGAAAGGAAGCGATCTTGAAATTTATTTTTCAAGGGAACATGACATAATCCTCGAGTTGGCACGTCGCGATAAAATCAGGAAAATTAATTAGTGCTCGGAACAAAAGTAAAGACTTCAATTATGTCGTCCGAGTCGTTGTCTAAGCTCGCCATCTAGATTGTAGGAGTTTTCGCTCTTATATATACGTTTATTTTTTTTAAAACATAACGAATTTATACGTTATACTTTTCACCAAATGTTTTTCTAATTTTCAGTGACTTTCATCTCCTCTCTTTGCAGAGTTAAAGATGTATATACTTTATTCGAAGAAAAAAAACGTATTGAAAGGATCTCGTGTTACACGTCAGCCCCCCCACAATACACGAAACAGCTGCAGCACAGCCTCGCCATATACCGCGTTTAAACCTTTAAGGTTTTCCACGTTTGAGATAGAAAACACACATCCTGCGACACACGCTCGTCGATCAAAGTGACCCGAGGGGGCTTTTTATACTCGAGCTCGCTCTCTCTCTCTCTCTCTCTTCCTCCAGCTACGTGTGCTGTCCTAAAAGTGAAATAGACGAATAATGGGTACATTTGAGATAAGCACTGGAGAAAGAGTAATAATAGAAAGACATTCGCCGTAGGTAACGTATATAATACGTGTACGTTTCGTATAACCCGTACGCTATGAGCGAGGAGGACGACTGGACACATGGTCGACGATATATCGTCTGCGCGTAACAGCTAAGTATTATATAAGCGGCCCGAGCGTACTGCTATACCAAGAGCGAGCCGCGCACATTAGAATTGCAAACTTGACATGCTCGCCGAAGCGATTATACATATCTTTGCACTTAATTCTATTCACAATGAATGATGGTGTCAGCAACACCCACACACCCACGCGTACTTACACAGAGTTGCCACGAGAGAGAGAGAGAGAGACGTTGAAGTCGGCAACAGTCAAGATCGAACGAGGCAGAATAGATTTAAGGAGGGTATGCTGCTGCCGCTGCTGCTGGTATGTATATTATTGATGGCGGATTCGGAATGGATCGCCCCTCAACTTCGGGCTTAGCGGTTTATTTTTTCATGAGAATTATCTCTCTCCTCGGTTAAATGCTGTATCAGTCGGTTCGTGCCTCGGCGTTTACGTACTTACAATATGCAATGTACCGAGTTGCAGTCTATATATGCACAGTTTGCTGGAGCATTAATTCGCGAAATCTGCTGACTCCGCGTGCTCAGCAATGTAATAAAATATGTAATATTGATATAACGAAGAAGCTCATGATTACAGGGATCGCATTCTACGACATTAAAGTTTTCGTGGATGTAAGACTATAAGCTGATACGTCGTTAAAAATTTCTTGACGGCTCGTAGCTTCTTACCTGGTTATTACGTTATTTTGAAGGAAAATTCATTCAAAGGAAGCTATTAGCGAAGTAATTATTTAAAAGAGTACATCACAATCTTTGATGAAAATGTGAATATTCAAGTCAATAAGTTATATGGAGTTTATTCGCTGTTTTAATAAAAAAAAACAACAACTTGGCTTTAATTAATCCCCGGTTACGTCATCGTTTTAAACTATAAACTTCCGCGGATCCCTGATTATTAACTTTTTTAATCAGTGATTATTTACAATAACATTGACACTCTAAATTCTTAATAATGAGTTACGTAATGGAAGCATGTAAAAAAGTTTTCAGCTCTCGCGCCACAATCAAGCCATAAAAAAAGTTGATGTGCGAGTGAGCCAAAAAAAAAAAAAAAGAATATGCCACAGTGGGTGATTTCAAAAATTCAATTAACGAATGCGCCACGCTATACATCACCCATGCTTACCATTTTTCTTACTCACTCTCTCTTACTCGAGGAAGTCGAAAGAATGTATTTAGCGTTGAAACGTTCTACGTACGGTTATATACACGGTAGTCGTCGTCGTCGCGTGGGTGTGTGCGCGCTGGCGTTCAGTTGATTTTTCACGAGTTGAGTTTTGCGCATGCAGCAGTAGCAGCTAGCAGTGCCGCTGTTACTGCTACTGCTGCAGCCCTATAGACGCACTACTGCTGCTGCTACGTTCGTTCCGTCGTTCGTTCGTTCGTTCGTTCGATCGTTGCCTCGCACGCAGTAGTACTTCGCTCTCTCTCTCTCTCTCTCTCTCACTCTCTCCTTTTTTTTCGTTTAGAAATGCGGCGTCGCACGTTTACTTTGTCTCTTGAAAAAGTTCCTTGGGCGACGATAACTCACACGTGGCTGGAATTTTTTAGCGCATAAAAGCTTTTCTTCATTTCTTGACTCGAGGCTATATAGCGTTCAATTTTCGCGTGTATACGGTGTATGTATAAGCACATTGGGCGAAACTGCGTCATACGATACTCTCTCGATATACTATATAATATATACTTTTACAGCACTTACTTTTCGCAAGCGTCAATCGTAAACCACAGCAAATCATTTTTAGATAGATTGTATTGATAAACCATGAAAGAAGTAATGGGAAAGCTTGAAGGGATCATATATTGATATTTTATCGCTTACTTTTTACTTGATCAAGCGAAAATGGTAAAAATTATTTGTTTGATCTTCTCTCTCGCTCTCGTTTTTTTTCTGGGGGTTTTGAAATATATAGAGCGCCCACGTAGCTCTGCTGTTGACAGGCATATTATATTATTGAGCTACTTCAGTTCAGCGTTTTATCTCCCAACCCTTGGGATAAGCATAAGAAATATTATCTGTGTTTAAGTTAATTATTATTTTTAACGTTGTCAATTATATTTTAATCCCCGAGCATTAATTGCCTGATCAAACGAGGTAGAAGCAAGAGGTCTCAAATGAAAATGAACTGATAATAATAAATCATTATTATGCATCTTCATTTTAATTAGCTGTCTCATGCTCTTAAAAAAAACACTTTTATTAATTTTTTATACCGTATAATGAAATATTTATAAAAGTATTCAAATATTACATCATTTAGGAAGGTTTAAATTGAATAGTTAAAATAAGTGCCGCAGCTTGTTAAACGAGTTTTATTAAAAAGTACCGAATAGTTATCGCGAATTTTTCATGAAACTTTCAAGCTCCACTGAATGCTTTATCGCTGGGTTTTATTTTTTAATTTCAAAATTCCTGCAACTTTTTCCTCGATTCTTTGCATTACGATCTATTTTATTTGGTATTTTTACAAAAATACTGAAACCAAGAAAAAGGAGTTTCTTGTGAACGTCAAAGTCAATGGTTTACCGATTTCTACAAAAAAAAAAAGGAAAATAAAATGCCTGCGGTTTTTCATTCTGACTGATGTGGTATTTCATTATCGTGACACTGGCTGATCAGCCTTTTGTTTCACGTCCGATCGTTATATTCTCGATATCCAATTATGTCATTAATTCAGAAAATTTTCAGCTAAAACACGAACAATGATCTTGTCAGTTAAGCCAGAGGTTTATATACAAAACTCGTATTGATTAATGTTAGCTAGCCCCAAGGACGGGACTATCCTGTAGTTCGATTCACAATGTTTGACACATTTTTTTTTGTACTACGTAATTTAATGCACAGTATCAAAGTAAAGTTATAGATTGATTGATACCCTCCGAAAAGTTTAAAACTATTTTGTAATATTTGTACGGTATCTATTTGCAAGTTTATCAAATGAATTGAGTATTAGAATTACATTTAACAAATGTTTCGTTCGAAATACCTCAATTCCGTTGTAAAAACAAATAAAGGACATGAATTTGCTCAAACGCTCTTCAAACTTCATTAACGTTAAATGAGAAGCTTTACCTCTGCTGTTTGGTCTTTATACCGTTGTCAACGGTGCGCACATTTATGATTTCCTCAAAACCCCTTAAATATCGTACACGTTGTAATGTATTTACGTCTCGAGAGCAAATAATTCCGATTAATAGAGGTCGAAACTCGAGTCGAAATACATTGTTGGCGCATGAGCTTTGAGAGAGAGAGAGAGAGAGAGAGAGCAGCAGCTTAAATGCAAAATTCAGCAGAAGCAGCGGCGTACCCGGTACTATACGCGTGGGTGCTGCTGCTGCTGTAGTTTCGTGTATGTGTGTGTTATATTTCGAACGGGTTGAATTTACAAGCTTACGTGCTCGATTAACGATGCGCTCGGCATAGGTAAGGATTTTTTCGATCGCGCTCTGCTGCTATACGCGGAGAAAAATCATTCGTTATTTTGCCCTTTTTTTACTGCTACTCTATATACTACCTCTCTCTCTCTCTCTCTCTCTCTCTCTCTCTCTCTGGCGTATATGTATTTCTTCGATATCTATATAGGTTCGTTTTTTCCTTATCCACTTTTTCTCTTCTTATAGTAGTACGGCGCGCACGTTTTTCGCAGCGAGTGAGAATGCTGCTGACACATTATTCCGACACGACGTGCATTATAGCGGAACTCATTTTCTTTGTTTGACAATAAGAAAGAGTAAGAGGGAGGGAGGAAGGAAGCGGGCCACGCGTACGCCCGCGCGGGTGCATGGAAACTATCAAAAAAGAGTAACGTGAAATGTTAAGTAATTCGATGCTTCTCCGTTTCCCTTTTTTTCCTTCTCTCTCCACCCGTCTAATCCTCTCCTACATCCGACCCGAGTGTATATACGTTGCGCGCGCGCGTGTCAGTACATAAACGGAACCGCTTGCAAGACGGACACAACATAAAAGTACTCGTGACATGGTACTGCTACTGCTACTACTACTACTACTACTACTGCTGCTGCGGCTGCTGCTGCTGCTGCTGCTGCTGCTGCAACTGCTACCAGTACTACTGGACACCGAAAAATTTATAGCGGCGAGCGAGAGCGGGACGGCGAGAAAACGATGAAATAAGTGCGAGTAAAGAATATATTGTTTCGGCAAGTCGACGGGGATAAGGAAGCAACTTCTTCTTCTTCTTTCGGTGTATATCACCCGCACACACACACAGAGCACAAAATCGGCGAGAATCAAAGTTACTTTACGGAATTTGAAGCATTCACGCACACAACTCGACTTTGAAACATAATTTACTCGGCGTGATTGAAACTTTAGTTTTTGAAATTTTGACTTCATCTTATACACCGTCTGTGCCATTAACTTTGTTTGTATCAGATTTAGATATATGAAGGGTGAGTTGAAATTTTGCTCCATAAAGTTGTCGATTACGCTCGGGTTTTGCAAGGGATATTGAGACGAATTTTACCCTGTACAGTCCCCGATAAGCCGCTGCGTCTTAAGCCAATTGGACTGAACTTTATTTGAGATAATTCGTAAATGGATTTTGAATGTCATATTCTATTCATTCATTTATTTATTCCTTTTGTATTAAAGCTTTTAGAAATAGTTTGATCCGTTCGAATATAAAATGTGTATAAGTTTTATTCGGACAAAAATAAAGATTAACTTTCATCGAATGAGTCGTTTAAAGTTTACATAAAAAACTTTTTTATTGGGATTTCTGTTCAAAAGGCTTTTCTCCAACATTTTTTTCATTCTTCGATCATTTTCTTTCCGCATTGTACAGAGAGAATCTTTCAACTCGAAAATTAGGCGAAATCTGTCGAATAATGTCATAATAAAGTTGATCCTAGTTCATTTAATCTTCCACCTTAGCTGGTGATCAATTATAGCTTAATAGGTTGACTAAAACTAATGTGGCGGCTTATATGCTAGATACTCTGACACGGCTTTGCTAATATATCAAGTTAATCTTCGTACAGGAAAATCAGCGGTAGATGTGGCGGCTGGTAATAATAATTATCGGAGAAAAAGACGAGGAAATCGAAAATTTTTGCACGCGAAAATTTCCATAATTTCAAAGTAGCAAGCGAAACTTTATTGATTCGAGCTTTGTCGAAAAAATTGCGATGGCTAAAAAATGGCTTTTCGTGACATCTATTTTCAAAACATACGCGAGCGCGGGATGCATTTGTTTCGCTGTCTCTGCGAATCCACGTTATTGTTTTTTCTTTTTTTTTCAGAAAACTATTCAGAGGAAATTTCAGGAAAAATCTGGCTTCGATGCCTCTCTTTCGGATGAATGAAAAAACTCCGCGCGTTGTAATGTATACGGGAGCGCGTGGGGTGTTACCACGCCATATACCTCTATCTGTTATTCTTGTCAGACAGAGCATGAGGTGCGCTGTTCAATTTACTTTTCATGATTGAACGAAAATTCACGACAGCGCTAGAGAAAACTTTGTGAAATAGGTGCCAATAGATTCCTTTTGCGCGAAATCATTCCATCGATTTTCTCCCTATCGCGAAATGAAATTATGAGAGATGTCGTCAAAGCCTTTAACGTTTCCAATGGCTGTAATGAGCATGAAAAGCCCTTCTGTAGATTTGTTGTACAATGAGCAAAAGTATAAAATGTATGAAATAAAATGTACTACTCCATTATACATCAACAGGAAAAAACGTATGAGCGAAAAAACTTGGTTAATTATACCTAATATTTACCTAATAGAAAAGTACATGCAATTCAAATTAAAAGGGTAAGTTCGTGAAAAAAATTAAAAGACTTCACATAATTTTAGAATTTCTAGATAAAATCTTTCTTTGAAATTGTAAAACAAAGTTGAAGATGAATTGAGTTTATTTGACTCAAAAATATTACAGCAAAAAATATTACTTTTTTGAAATATGAAAATGTAAGAAAATATTCGTTCCTTTGCATTTGTAATTAAAATAGTGTATGTTACATATCTATATACCTGCACAAAAATATGAATCACGAATAAGAGGAATTTTTTCTTTCATTACTTATATTTTATACGCACATTAAAAAAACTTCTCTTTGCCCATAACGATATCTTTTACTTGCTCGCTATAATGAAAACAAAAATACTAACGGCTATTAGTTTTCGCACTCAAAAGCGCTAACAGTTAATATTTATCATGTACCATCGTCGACGGTTTCTGAATTATACCTCCGGGATTTCTTTGTTTTCTCTGATTACACTATAGAGAATTTAAGATAATTAAAAGTCGCTTAAAAAAAAAGAAGTAAATATATGCGAAAGGCATAAAGAAACGTAGAAGAAAATCATAAAAAGCGCCTTATTACTATGCAAATCTAAAAAATTAAGCTTTAAAATTATATAATTAATCGCGTTTATTTTTTATATAAATATACACGTACGGCTCCATTCGACAAATTTTGAAATTAAAAAAGTGGCTTAGTATTTTTCATTTAAATATCGCCCGAGTGTCAAAGCAAAGGGAAGTTTTTTTCGTGCTTATAACGCCCTTTCAAGCATTTCTATTCAGGCTTTTAGAGTAGTTAAAGCGAATGTGTATACATACACAAGATATATGTATAATAGAATGATACAAGTTTAGTCTCGTAACAAAAAGAAGTTATTAAGATTGCGTCGTTAAAGCTGCATAAAAAGCCGCACGCGACTTATCAAAAAATTTACCCTTCCCTACATAGGCTCGATGTCCTATATAGATTGCTCTCGGTTGCGCTCTTTTTTTTTTCTTTTTTTTTTACAGACTGATGATGTGGCACTTGTGCGCGCTTACAGGCGCGCAATTCTACTTTTATCTTCTTTCATTAAATGCGAACAAGCTGCGCCGCGATTGTATGGACCGTAAATTAAAATTCTATTTATTAATATTTGCAACGAAGAGTTTATTTAAAAACTTCGTTTACATACGTGCGCTCTTGAAATGTTATTAAAATTTACATGTAAAAGTATTGATTGCTCTCTCAAGTTTGTAGTTATGCTCCGGTAACTAATTTTTTTTTTTCGAAAACGTGCACGAAATCGACAGCAAGCACGAGGAGTCTAAAGGATCGTATGTATTCGTTGGCCATGTGAGTACTACTTTACAAAAAAAAAAGAAAAAAAAAGTAGCTTTAATAGCACACTACGATTGAGGACACGGAGAATATCGACGAGGAAACAGCTTCAACTTTGAAAGAAACTCTTGTTGTCCAATCAAACACAGAGAGAAAACTATTTTACATATATATGGAACTTTACAAAGTCGTGTACTAAAGGATATTTCCACTTCTGGCCATATCGATACCTGATTGTTAGTCGAGAAGGGCGTTTTGTACTATTGATTAACTTTTACAAATTTTGTGAGCCAGCTATAAATACGAGAATTATTCTGGGGTAAATTGTTATCCAATTTCTTGGGGGTATTCTAAATAAATTCCTACAGTGTGTATCACTTTTTCCGCGGTTATTTGATCGATGCACAATTATGAGCAGCTATTATTGATGCAAATTCGAATAGTTATATCAACTCCAATTTGAGCGATGATTCGCCCGATGAAAATTGTATTTTCATTCATGAAATTCGCGCGTGTTATACACGCATTTTCACACGCGAGATTATCACAAACGATATAATTCACAAAGTAAACCGATGTAAGAGAAAAATTGCTCGCCTCCCTTTCTCTCCCTCTTTTTTTTCATCACTCATATTTCAGCCGCAATTTAATTACCCCTCGGTACCCATTATGTGCTTAATCATTAGTACACGAGCGCCTTACGTGTTGTGCGCTTTTATAGTACGAGAGAGAAGCTGTATACACATAAACAACGGGCATTGTCCTACGCACACTCGCAGCTGTACGCGCGCGTGTGTGTGTGTGCGTTGTAAAACGAAGCTACCTTCCGGGACATTAAGAATTTACCGGAAATAATTTCTCTGTTTTCTTCCCTCTTTTTTTACCCTCTTCTCGTTCTATAGCTGTCGCTGACTATTAAAAATATTATGGTTTTTCAATGGTTGTTGTACGAGCCGAGGAATGAACTATAAATCTAGCCGTGATATCTCTGCACGCGGTAACTGAATTAGACGCGAATTCCGCTTCGACGAAATGATAGTAACTTATAATTGTAGAACGCGCAGCAACTTCTGCAATGTCAATCTGAACCGTTTGGTATTTTGGAGAGCGAGCGAGAGAGAGAGAGAGAGCAATAATTACATTGTCACTTCATTGATAAGAAAAATACGTCAAGCGCGTAATTTCCAAATGTCATACGCATATGTACCCTACTGCTACCCGTATATCGATTGAACAGATCGGCTGAATTTCAAATCCCAGAAGCAAGATACGTATCGGGAGGAAAATCGATAATGAGTCTAATACAGGAAAAAACTCTCGTGAGAATATTGCCTCGCAAGCGCGCGCGGCGCTCATAGTGTATAATAAATGAAGTTAGATCTCGAATGTATTGTAGAACGAAAAAAACACTATCAAGAAAAAAGTTTTACCGGCTCCGACGATCCTTTTATAACAATGAGCTTAGCGTATGTCAATCTTATCGACGCAAAAGGACGCCGTTTAATTTTGATGATAAATAAAAATGAAAAACTGTATCTGCTTTGAGTTAAAGTGCGTTTACGTAGCGATCTTTTTTTCTGACCTAAAAAAGAATGCGCAGTAAATTAAAAGCGAATTGCAATGGTACATTAGAGCGGGAAAAAACAGAAAAGTCCCAGGACACGTGTAATTAGCGGTCGAGGTATAAAAGCCGATAAACACGTGCTTTCCGTGGTTTTTTTCTTTTTTCGCTGCCTGCCTGCCTGTGTGGCTAGGCCGGTATGCTGCTATTCTTCACACCCCGTGGCCCGAAAATAATACTTTTCGTTTAGCGCGTGCACTATACCCCAGCGTCCGGGAAATGCTACTTTTGGACCGCGCGCGGCGCTGCTGGAATGAAAACTGAATTTGTCTCGCCAGGTGGTGGTTATCCGCGAAAGAAAAAAAAGTTTTCTCTCTCTCGACACCCGCAACGTAATCTCATCCCCCGAATAAAATTTCCTCGGGTGGACTCTCTCGCGCACGCGGATAACGAGCAACATTATACAGCATATACATTTTTTTTCTCTCACTTTTACTTTTCGCCTCATTGTTAGCAATTACGCAAACGCGCCAGGGGGGTGGTAGATAATGGCTATAGAAAATAGAAGTTGGAAAACTAATGCAACTGGTCTGCGCGTGTAGTAACTCTAACTCGAAGTCATAAATTTAACAATTCAACATTGCGGGGATAATGACTTTTACCAAATCTAGCCGGTGTACTTTGTAAGCTGCACGAGCTGAGCACCCGCGCGCGCGTGGACACTGAAACACTTTCAATTAGGTGATTTTGGATTCTCTCGCCCTGCGCGCTCTCTTTCGTTATTATTCATTTTGCTCCCGTGCCCCATGTATTATATATAGAGTCGGTACACATTCTTGAAAACGGTAATTTTATACCGGCATACTCATTATTGCCACTAACCCGAAGGTATGGTTGAACATTTTCAACCTTTTCTCAGGCGTGTTCTTTGTTAAATATACCGAGAGAAATTTATAGTAAATTTTCTTATAATGAGTAATGAAAATTATGATGTTCGGTAGTATTGGTTGCACAAAGTGAAATAATTTTAAGGACTGTAACTCATGATTATAATAATTTTTTATAGTTGAATTTTTATCATATTGTATGACAATTTTCTCAATCGTAAAGGGGTGATCATTCAAAAAAATTTGTCGCTTCTTTTACGCAGCCACTTTCTGCACTAAAAATTCATACAGTCTCGTGGCAGAAAAATTAGCGACAGTACAATATTTGCTGCTAATATAGAAGTTAATAGTTTAACGGCGTAATATAATGCAAGAATTTGAGAGCTTAGTAGATGATATCGATGGGAATAATGAAAACCAATTTCTTGCATTTATAGCAAGATTTGAAAGACTATTCATACATTCGTATGTCAAAGAATAACAGAATGAATATTATGAATATCGTTTAATTGTCATTCTGAAAACTTAAAGATCGGTCGACAAAGAAACATGGATCTAACGAGGAAACGATTCTCATACATATATTGATTCCAAAAAATATCTTGCCACTTGCGAGTTTTGCTAAAAGTTCTCGTTCGCCATCTATAGGCGATTTATCAATCCGAATGATATCACGAGTTTTGCTAAACAACATGGAAATTTTTCGTAGAGTACATATTCCTCTCTTAAAATAATGATGGACCTGAAAGTGAAGCCATTTTATACGGCCTCTGATTGGTCGACTGACTGTTGACTCGAATCGAAATTGAATAAAGTGACATCTACAGTCAAAATATCAACTATTTCAAAGGGCGACTGAAAAGCTGATGCGCGCGAAGCGCGTTTGAAAGTTACTAGTTGTTTACAAAATCATTGAAATGTATGTCATTTTAATACGTGCATAAATCATATAGTCATATTTGGATCGTAATATTTTTTAAATTTATAATGAAAAGTTTCAATTAGGATTAATTAAAAATTTCCTATAAATTTTTTTCAGCGTATAGCTATATATTTTTCACCTCGATGTTAATAAGATTTTTGAATTACAAATAATCCACTTTAATTACAAAGATACGAACGCACGCGAGTACGGTGTGTTCGTGGCAAATGAAAACAATGTAATCTCGCGAAGAGATTATTTCGGTGTAGAGTCGCCTAGCAGCAGCAGCAGCAGCAGCCTCTTTTCCGCACGCTACTCTCTCGGGTCAAAAAGAAAACTAGCTATAAAAGACCAGCGTGCGCCGAGTCGAACTTTTACGAATTCAGACGCAGCAGGGGTAGTGATGGTGCTGCTGCTGCACGGGGACAGGAAGGGATCATTACAAAATCCTTTGTATGCAGGTCTCGAAATAATTTAATCGAGATAATTGCGCAGCACAAGCTTCCACGATATCGATTTCTATTTCATTTCCTGCCACCCCCTGCACGTTCTTTCGAAAGTTTTTTCATTCGATAATTTTTTTTTCTATACCTATCCTACTCCAGTGATCGATTTCATTTAATACAAAAAGTGTCATTTACGAAAATTACAGGGGTCGATGGCTCTCTGGGCTGGCTGGCGCTCTTGAAAAGTAATGCTACATTTGCATATAGAGTAAAGTGCGTGGCATCGTGAAGGTTGATATTTCAATCCAGGGCAGCTCGCATGCCAATCGATCGCGACTGCTGCAGCACCGCACTGTCCCGGGTGTACAATATGCGTGATGCGGTTCTTTTTTCAACTTTACTTTACCTTTTTATTTTTTATTTTATTTCGACAAGCCATAATCGAGCGCTTTCGAATGAAACGATCGAGACTCTGTCTCTCTCCGTCTCTCGATATGTACGCAGGCCACGTATAAGAGAAAACGAGCCTCGTTAAAAGAGAAAGAGAAACGGCACGGTGAGGATTTAAAAAGCGAATTTATATCGACAACTACTAGACTCACCTTTGATAAAATCCACGGCCATCTCGAGGCCGTACGTGTCTTTGTCGCAATCGTCGAGCACGTGAGCGCCGATCTTCACGCCGGGTACGAAATCCTCGGCGTTGAGCCGATCGAGGGTGTAGAGCATGGCCTCGAGCGCTTGGATACCGCCTTGGGGCATTATCGGGCCGCAGGTGACGCTGTCCTCGCGCTCGTGCACCATCATGAGACCACCGAGAATAAGGTCGCCTCCATCAATTACCGCCTCGAGCTTAGTCGGCCAAACTATGCCGCTACTACTACCGCTGCTGCTGCTGCTGCTGCTGCTACCACCACCGCTACTACTTCTCGTCGCGAGTTTGTTGTACTGCTGCTGGAGCTTTTGACTCTCGGCTGCAGCCGCTAATGCTTGAAACTGCATCCAGTCGCCGTGGCGTATGTGATGGTGAGTTTCAGGATTCTCGAGGCGCCACTTGTGATTCGAATGCAGCTGCAGCTGCAGAGGCTCCAAGTAATAGCGGCTTGAGCGCGCAGACGTCGATGACTTTCGAGCCTTGCTGCCGCTGCCGCTGCCACCGCCGACGACTACGCTGCTGCGGCTGATGCTCATTACGAGGGCCGTTACGAGAATAAAACCGAACCTCATTTCCAGTGGCGGTAGTGTTATAGTCGCACATAACCACTGCTACAACTCACGCGCGCAACACTTTTTTTCTTCTTCATATATACCACTTATGTTATATCCTCGCGGGAGAGTATGAGCTCGCGCTCGCGGTGGAGCTCTTGCGAGATGTTTTTTTTAAGTATTCAAGAGACGTCTCTTTCTCTCTCTTTTATTTTTTTTTTCTCACAAAACTCCTTGATTACAGAGCAGAGCTTAGCTAGGCAGCTAGCAGCCTGCCAGAGTGCTGAAACTGCGTTGGCCTTCTTTCTTTTTTTTTTTTTTTTTACGCGCTTGATTACCTCATTACTGCTACTACTGCTCTCTGTTGCCACCACCACCACCAGCACTACCTTATACTGCTCCCGGGGCTGCTGCTGCTGCTGCAGCGCGATGAGCTTTGTGTAGTTATTGTTTCGATTGCACAGCACTCATAAGCTCGCTGCTGGCGGCTTCTGCCGCTGCTGCTCTTTGCTTTCGTACTTGTTGAGATACCCCCATTAGCCGCTTGTGCTCCGCGCCGCACAAACGGAAGTATTGGATATTACTGCTGCTGCTGCTGCCGCGCTGTGTGCCCATGATTGCAGCTTGCTTACTTATGACGTGTTCCATGTTGCCGCCGCCCGCGCCGTTACTGCTACTGCTGCTGTATACATGTACACAGAGGAGCATCATCATCATCATCATCATCATCGAGCACACAACGTTTGTGATATTCATAAAGAGAGAGCCGAGCTCTTTTTTTGGATTGGATGCGATTTAATTAAATTTATAAATCTTTGATCTAGATTTTCGGTCGTTTTTTTTGCATTTCGTTTGCTACAAAGTATTTACTGATTACTCGAGTAAAGCGAACGTTTTCAATTCGCGTATATGATACACATGCATATTCGATTTTCGATGCGCGCAAGTGGTAAATATTTTAAATATTTTAAATAAATATAGATATTTATTTATAGATCTATATACGTATCTATTGGGATGTAATGCGAGTGCCCTGGAGGGGGAAAAAATCCAATATGTCCTCTATAGTCAAGGAGGTTTAACATAGGAGTGTATGGGAGGT
>CACVKI010141679.1:0-81488 GCA_902732785.1 Trichogramma evanescens | reverse complement strand
GATCAAACTAAGCACAGGGAGCTTCAGTATTGGGTACCAGGAGACCCCAAAAAAATTTTGGAGCAAATCCATGACCCGGACCTGAAAAGCTCTCCTTGTTAGTATTCAATGTGATGCCAAGCAACCAGGCCCTATTTCTCTAGTTCTAATGTAAATTTACATTAAATATATAAAGGTGCTCCGATGTCGTATACTCTTCAATATAATCATCCATTTTTTCTGATCATGAGTCACACATTTAAAAAGTGCAAAATAAAATTCATTTAGGGATCAGTTATTTTCCAAAGAGGATGGACGATCTACCAGTAATACCTGGTCTTTGCTATCGTAGACTGTTTTATTTTTTCTTCAGTTTTTTATTAGTAAATGAGTGATACAAAGCATTAGGAAACATGTGTTTAATAAACTCTATTTATAGTTATCATGATGGGCAAAAGGCTATATGAGTGAATTAGATGCGAGAGACGAGTACAGGTGCAATTGGAACGTAATGTGTTGAAAATCTGACTTTTTATTTACTCTTAATTACGAAAAAGTTTCGTGCTTGAAAGTTCTACCCACAGAAAATCCTGATGAAAATTCTCATGGTAAACCTGGGTTATTTTCTGCGGTAAAATTCACGCCGCATGATTTTGCAGAATTTCTTGCAGAAATAATAATGACGGTTATAAATCAAGTTTTCACTGAAATTGGATAATTTCGGCCAGAAATTATTTCGTCCGGTTTTCAGCAGAAATGGAATTCCTGCGGAATATTTACGAGAATTTTGCTCTTTTATGCCAGAATTATTAAAAGAAATTTGCTTTTTTCATTTTTTATGCAAGATCCCTGAAGAAATTTCGTGGTTTTCTCAAGAATTACATATTTGAATGAATTATATATTTTTATTGTATGAATTTAATTCATTTTTTAGAGCAAGAGTTTATAATGAAAATATTTTTTGTCAACTGATATTAGATTATGCTTGTTGTTACGGGTTTTTTTATGTTACGTGTTCCTGCGTAATTATTGTCAATAATTTTTTTTTAGTTAACTTTTTACGCTCTTTTTAAATCTGCAATAAGAAGTGGGGCTTGCCTATTATTTAAAAATAAAGTTTTGAAAACATTTTTAATAAATCTTAAAAAAAATTTAAGTTTAAGCAAATCAAAATGTAATTGAAAAACAAACTGTGACGAATTTTATTAGATCTGTTCGATAGTTCAAAAATTATTACGATTTTTCATGTTTTTTTTTGGAAATTTTTTTCATTTTTTACCCTGATTTTTTTATTGATTGTGTTTCTAACATTTTTTAGAAGTGATTTTTAAAGATATGAACAGTCAAGCTTTAATTTAAAATAAAAAGCATTAGGATTCATTGATTATGTTTAAAGTTACATCATGAAGAAATAAATATTTTAAAAAAATATTTGGTTTTTTTTTAATTTATTGTTTTATTTGAGACGTGATTTTGAAAGATAAGCTAAGCCTTATTTCAATATCGAAAAAGTTAAAATTCATTCGTATTTTCCAGAAATTTTAGCTTCTTTTCACATCGTTTAAGGGCTCAAAGAGGCTTAAAATCGAAAAAAATGTTGTCGTAATTTTAATTAGTATTTTTTCTCCCCTTTCCAAGAATTATTTTAAATTCAAAAATGTTTATTTTTTTAATATTTAACACGCAAAGTATACAAAAAAGGCTCACGGTGGAAATGGCTGTATCTCAGTAATAAACAATGTTGTGCCCTTAAATTCGAAAGATTGCTCTATTAGAATTTATAAATGAAATAAAAACGATGATTTATTCATGGGGAAGCTCTTTGTCAATGAATTGGTAACGGTTTTTGTTTTTCTAATTTTTTGTCACACCCACGGAGCACCCGTATTACTAAGACGCATAATAGCGATGAATCGAGAAAATCAATCATATATTATTATAAATTTAAAATGTATTAAAGGAACTTAAGAATTTAATAAAATAATTACTTATGTAAACGTTGAATATATATTTTATGAATTATACGACGTAAAAATCATTTTATTCTCAAAAATAGGTACCTATTTTATCGACTGAACACAAATTGTATCGAGTACTATCTAGTACATAACATTTATAGCACGAGAGCGCTACTGTCACGTCGTCTGCCAGAAATCATAGCAGATTAGCTGATTTTCTACAGTCAAGAGACAGTAACATTGTATTTTCTGTGCTTACTCGAAATATTTTTCTTAAGTTACTGTTACTTCTAAGATGATTGGCTCGAAGGCCTTTGGCCTTTTGAAAGAAGTAGCCAGACGTTCGGGCCAGAAAACTGTAAAAACTAACTTCCAGCAGATACGTCTTGGTAGCCATAGTGCACACCCTCATGGAGGGTAAGTCTTATTTTGCTCATTACATAAGTTACAAATGTCAATAAACAGCCATATACTTTTATAAATGAAAGAAATAATACTGTTACATTATTTAGAATAATTTCAAATTTACGAACAACTAACAAATAAAATATTATATTACATGATATATTTAGATGGTGCTATCGGACAGCTCCTACACCTCCTGCTTGGGCTGTCAGAGGAGCTAATTTCTGTGCGACTGTTTGCTGGTTTTGGTTTTGGTGGAATATATGGCATGGATGGCCACATTTGATTGTAAGTGTTTTTAAGATAACCACTCAATTGATTCAAATAGTACTGCAAATTTTAGCTCTTTAATCAATAATTGAGACGTTTTTACTCGTTTATAAGACTGATAAAGATACTCTTATACTTGCGTATTTTGAAAAACAAATGCTCTTTATTTGTCTCTTTTATTATATGGTTTTCTTATTATAAACGTCATATAACGTTATGAAAATTTATTAATTTATGAAAAAAATGTTTCCAGGGTATGTATGATGGAGAGTTTTTACCAGACCCTAGAAAGTACACAGATGAAGAACTGGGTATTCCACCATTAGAGAAAAAAGAGTAATTGAAAGATAGTCATTTTTAAGGGTATTGAAAGATTGTTAAACTTATGTTAAAACCAATAAAGTGAAAACTGTTTAATATAGCTATTCAATGTTATATTTTTAATTAAAATATTTGAGTTTTTCAAATTAATTCATTTTATTTATTTCTTAACTGTTTTTTAAACTTCACATGTAAAAAGTTTTAGAATTTAAAATTAATAATTCTTAAACAGATGGTGTACGAATGGAAATAGTTTTTGTTTCAAGATACTCATGAAGACCTTCCTCGCCCCTATAAAAAAAAAAAGAAATATTTTAGAGCATCCAGTTACCTCCAGAATAGATTTTAGATGGAAAATATTAATTTACAATTCACGACCAATTCCAGACATCTTGTAGCCACCAAACGGAGTATGAGCAGTAATGAGGTCATATCCATTTATCCTAGGAAGATAAGAAAATTAAATTGTTTTATCGTTCAACATTTCATTGTACATAATTAAATCTACTCATTTACCAGACGCTTCCAGCTTCAACTGACTTGGCAAAGTTTAAGGCTCTATCAATATCTTGAGTAATAATGGCAGCCGCCAAACCATATGATGTCTTATTAGCTCTCTCAATTAACTCTTCTTCGTTGTTGAATTTTATAATTGACTGAACTGGTCCAAATATTTCTTCTTTAGCAATCCTCATGTTATCTTCAACATTAGCAAATATAGTAGGCTGAAAATAATTTTTCTGATTAAAACACTCTTCTGCATAAAAGTTAAATTTTGAAAAATTAAATATAATTTATATTATATTTAATTGAATATGAAATATAATTAAATATAATTAAAAATAATTTACTTGTATAAAGAATCCAACATTTCCTGCTCGGCTACCACCTATAACAAGTTTTGCTCCATCGTTTTTACCTGAATCAATCAAACCCATTACTTTGTCAAACATATCTTGATCAATTTGTGGTCCTTGATCAGTATTCTTATCGAATGGATCTCCCACTTTTCTATTTGCAACTAATTGTTTGGCTTCTTGAACAAACTTATCATATACTTTAGCATGAACAAAGGTACGTGAACCTGCACAGCAACTTTGTCCATGATTATCGAATAAGGCATGGTAAGCGATATCTGCAGCCTCTTTAACTATAAATAAATAAAATATTGAATTGACTGTGATAAATTAAAATATTTTTGATAATTAACATACTGTTTGCATCATCGTAGACTACAATAGGGCTTTTTCCTCCAAGTTCAAGACTGACTCGCTTAAGATTCGATTTTCCAGCTGCTTGCATAATTAAATGTCCAATCTATAGAAAATTCAATTAAAAATCTTTCTTAATGTCAAAAAATTCTTAAAACCAAAATGTGTACCTCCGTAGAGCCAGTGAATGCAACTTTGTTCACATCCATATGCTCAGCAATAGCTGCACCAGCTGTAGGCCCATATCCTGGAACGATGTTAATTACCCCAGGTGGAAAGCCCGCTTCCTTAACAAGTGCTGCTAGAGCTAGAACTGATAAAGGAGTCTGTTCGGCGGGCTTAAGGACAATCGTACATCCAGCGGCTAGAGCGGGTCCCCATTTCCAAGCTGTCATCATAATCGGGTAGTTCCATGGTATAATTTGACCTACTACACCGACTGGTTCCTTTCGAGTCATTGAAAAGAAACCATTATCTAAACAAAAAGACACAATCAACAATTTTCAAACAATGCTAATCTCTTTTTTATAGTCATTTGAACTCAAAATAGTTCAATGACGTATATTTGTAACTTTTTATGCATATAATAAAAGAATTTGCATTTGGGGTTTTGTCTTATCTTAAATGAACAGCCAATGTATGATAAGAGTTTATTCAAACACAGAACTATTCGAAAAAATTTCATTGTGATAATGCCGTAAGAGAGAAAACATGCATTCGTTATTGCATTATATTATAATAATATTAAAAAAAATATTTATAAGATTTTACGGGAAAGCATATTTGAGCATTTTTGTAAACCCAGAGATAGCAAAAAATAATTATTTAACTGATAACCATATGAGTTTTGATGTTATCAGTGTTGCACTAAGAAGATAAAATGACCCAAGTAAAGTAGCTAGCAGATAATATACAGTTACAAAATGTTAAATATACAATCAATGAACAAATGTCTCTAACTGTAAATAATAAAATGCGAGATGTGTAAGAAAAGCATTACATTACCAGCTGGAATTGTCTGTCCGTGTATTTTATCGCACCATCCTGCATAATAACGCAATACACTGCAGCTTGCGCCTATATCACCTTTCGAGCTTTCGAAAGTTTTTCCATTGTCGAGTGTCTCAATACTGGCCAAGTGATCGATTTCGCGCTCCATCAGGTCGGCCAACTAAATGTAGGTCAATTTTTTCTAATAAAATTATTTTTCTCAATGATGAATAAAGAAATGAAAATAATATTACCTTGTTCATGAGCCTTCCACGCGCCGATGGATTCATAGTACGCCATGGCGAATCACGATGAAAAGCTCGCTTTGCGGCCGCAACGGCTTTGTCTACATCAGCCTATAAATTGAAAAATGTATTTATTTTTCTTGTTATTGTAAAACATCTCAATAAAAAATTGTTCGATTTTTGCATATTACCTTATCTCCTTCAGAGACTTCTGCAATCACTCCGCCAGTGGCTGGATTGATCGTGGGGAACTTGTTGCCGCTTACCGAGTCGACGAATTCATTATCAATGAAAAGCTGCAGAAAAAAAACACGAAATGTTATATTCTTGTAAATAATAGTTCCACCAAACCCAAGATCATGTTGACTTAAATGTTTATGTTAATGTATTGTTGCAGTATAGCAATAGCGGAGATTTTTTTTTAAAGCTTTTATGATAACTGCTAACACATGAAATACCTTCTGCGAAGGATTAACTTTCGACTGGTAATCTGCTGCACTCGCCAAAAATCTGTATATCGCTGGACTGAATTTGCCGCGAGATATAAATGCACCCCGGTTAACGAGGTGTTGTCGGAAAAGAGTTGAAAAAGTCTGGAATTTTCATTTACATAGTGAGCTGTATTCAAGTAGAATCGTATCGATCGGTTTAGGACCAGTGACGACATTTTTCGTTGTATCTCATTTTGATTGATCTCGCGCGTCGCGTGATCGAAAGACAGGCGATAATTGCATATCGGTAACAGAATTCAATTACGTGTAGGTTTGTATGACTTTTCTGCCAAATTTATTTTTGATGGAAAATTTTTTATGATATATTACGATACGAAAAAAATAATCCGGAAATAGAAATTTGTAAGTACAAAAGCATGCTTAAGTAAGTCACACACATTCAAATTACAATCAGTAATAAATAAATTTTGCATCGAAATAATATCCGCTCATTTAAAGATAATAGTTGCATTAAATTTGTTAATGATAAAAATGAATAAAATTACAAAAAAATACTAGTTATACGTCCAGCAAGTAAGTAGGTGTGTCAAGCGCTTGAGTGATAATTGTGCGACCATATAGAGGATACCATAATAATCAATTAAATAAAGAGCAAAGAACTACTGTATAATTAAAAAAAGTATAAAATCATTCGTCAAGATAGTTAATAAAATATTATTGCAACATCCTGACCTGTGTATACTTGATGACCGGCTTGGAACAAGCCATTTTTAGGGCGAAAATAAGGAATGCGGCTGCGTGCAAACAAGTAACTCTCCTGTAAAGAAGAGACTGATATCGTGATCCGGCTGCCTGTTTTTATGTTGTCTCTTTGTGAAGAAATTCTGGTCTGCGGAGGAGGAGATGGACTTTGAAACGAGATAGCAAAACAAGTTGCCGGTAACGAAGTGTTTCTGCTGGATGTTGAATTATTTTACAATGTCTTATTTTCTTGATACTCTTGCGAATGCTTCTATGCATTACAATTCTATGCACCAAAATTGACATTGTAGAAATACTTTAATTGAATGCGTGCCGATTCTCGATGCGAAAATACAAGGTGTTCTCTATGCACTGGAACTTTTATAATATTAAAGAAGCATGTTATACTCGTGCATTTTTTATTTAACAGTAAAGGATAGAACAGATTTCTGTTTTATCTGGTGAATTTTCCTTTTTTATTCTCCGAGCCGGCCCGAGAGACTTGTTGAATGTTATTCTCTCATAAAATTATCAATATCAAAAGGTATCTAGAAACTTCAGATCTTATGATACTTGCTAACTTTAAAATAGAAACGAGAAAATATTGCACAAGCATGACACTGCTATTCCATTTCAATTGCGTGCTTTGACTCAATTAAAGATAATAATGATTTATCTCACGTAAGTCCGAATATTGAATGAAAACCAAAATGCTAATCGTTTTACTATCGTCTGAAAATAACATAAGTCTTGCTCTAATGATTGAAGAACAAAATTATTCTAAAGCTGTGTAGAAAAGTATCGATTTGTAAGTCAATAGAGCGTAATATGTGAACGATTATTCAAAAAAGATTCGGAGATTAACCGTGCCATATAGTATTCCGAGTCATTTGTGTTATATAGACACTTCGGAAATACAGAGGCTACACATGTATTTCATTCAAAATGCCTGTACGAGAATGAAGTGGTGGGGTGTACATATAGCTTTGTACATATATAAAGATGTGTTCTCTCAGTTACACGTCAGTTGTGCACGCACCAGCTTCACGCTTCAATTCGCTCCTTTTCAAAGCGTTTATCTGATTATAGTAGATTATCATTGAAAAAATGGCCCCTAATCCACCGCAACCGCTTGCTAACCCACCGATAAAATACACGAAGGTAATTTAAATACTTTTAATAAATTTTAATGGTTAGTTATTTATTATGAATTAATGAATTTACATTTCATTAACTATTCATTTTAGTCTGATTAACTCATTTATTTTTAAAATTCCTTAACGTTTTAATTACATACAGTTTTTATTGCAAAATTCCACGTAATTTTCATGAAAAATTGTTTTTATATTTAAAGTACTGGAAACAAAAACAAATAAATGGAACGGTCTTAAATTAAAATTGACAATTGACTCCTTATTATTAACCTATCATTGTTTCGTGAAAATTCAATACCCTTACTCTGTAAAGCAAATAATAAACATAAAAATAACGGCTAATTTTAAAATAAATTGATTCTTTAGATCTTCATAAACAACGATTGGGTTGATTCTGTGAGTGGAAAAAAATTTCCAACTATCAATCCTTCGACAGAAAAACTTATCGCCGAAGTCGCCGAGTCAGATAAAGTAAGAGATAGTGCACATATGATCGATAAAATAAAATAAACGTTTATTGTGTATTATTGCAATCGTTGTCACTAATCAACAGGCTGATGTGGATAACGCCGTAAAAGCAGCAAGGAAAGCGTTCGAACGTGGTTCCGCTTGGCGCAGCCTTGATGCATCGGAACGTGGAAGACTTTTGTACAAGGTAAAATAAACTCGAGTATAATTTTCATTCCTGACGCGACGCGTAATATTTGGATAATTATGCCACCATAAAAATGCAAATTATAATGGACACATTTCAGCTAGCCGAGCTGATTGAAGAAAACGTAAACGAAATTGCTAGCTTGGAATCTTTGGACAATGGCAAACCATTTGACAATTCTTACGTTCAGACACTCGACGCTGTCAAGTTCGTGCGTTATTATGCCGGTGCAGCTGACAAGATTCATGGCAAAACTATTCCAACGGGTAATTTTATTGATTTTCAAATGAATAGCATCACGCGTCGATTGCATATTTTCATTCTTACTCAGACGGGAAAGAGTTCGTTCTTACACGCAAGGAGCCTCTCGGCGTTGTCGGTATCATCATACCATGGAACTATCCGGTGGTACTTTTGAGTTTCAAACTAGCCATGGGTCTGGCAGCGGGCTGCACACTAGTCATAAAGCCAGCCGAACAAACACCACTGACCGCTTTGTACGTTGCGCATTTGACCAAAGAGGCAGGATTCCCAGCTGGAGTCGTCAACATACTTCCAGGCTACGGACCTACCACCGGTGCTGCTATTTCCAGTCATCTCGATATCGATGGCGTCAGTTTCACCGGTTCAACTATTGTACGTACATTATAACTTTTCAGTAGACATAATGAAAAAAAAAAAGATAAAAATTTACGTTTACTCTTTAAATTTGTTAGGTTGGTAAAATGGTACTCGCAGCATCCGCCAATTCAAATTTGAAAAAAGTTGGCCTTGAATTAGGAGGCAAGAGTCCGTTGGTGGTATTCGACGACGCTAATTGTAAATATAAAGTTAATACTGCAAACTAGGCTTGCGTACGCTCAGCCGCATGACTAATTCTATAATACTACATACGCGTTCATTATTTTTCTCCTAGTGGAATTGGCGTTGCAGTTTGCTACTATGGCTTTGTTCATGAACGCCGGTCAAACCTGTTTAGCTCCAACTCGAGTTTTTGTTCAGGCTGGAATTCACGATATATTTGTCAAGAAGTACGTTGAGATTGCTTCTAAAATAAAAGTTGGAGATGCCTTCGAAGCTGGTGTGTTTCAAGGGCCTCAGGTTCGTGTTACCGCAATGAAAATCTTACATTTGACATTATTTGCTCTCATTTAAATGACCTGTTATTGAATTTTTGCAGATCGATACAAAAGGTTTTAACAAAGTATTATCGCTCATCGAAGCTGGCAAAAAAGAAGGTGCAAAATGCGAACTGGGAGGAAATCGCATTGGAAAAGTTGGTTACTTTGTAGAACCGACCGTTTTTAGCAATGTCACCGACGACATGACCATTGCTAAAGAAGAGGTAATTCATTCAATTAAATTCATGCGTCAACTTCCATCAATCTTAACATAACCGTTGATTTGCAGATTTTCGGTCCAGTACAAAGTATTTTTAAATTTGATACTTTAGACGAAGTAATCAAACGTGCCAATGATACAAATTACGGATTAGCTGCTGGAGTCTTTACTGAAAATCTCAATACTTCCTTGGAATTTTCCAAAGCTGTCCAAGCTGGCACTGTATGGTGGGTAGATTATAATTATAAAATCTAAAATTTGCATCTAACTAATATAATTAAAATGAATTTATCGATCATAAAGGGTCAATCAATGGGGCGCCGTACATCCTCAAACACCCTTCGGTGGCTACAAAATGTCTGGTTTGGGTAGAGAAATGTATGTAGAAGCATATGAATTAAAATCAAAACTATTAATGATGATTTTTGATAAATCACTCGATAATTCATGCATTTTAGGGGAATGGATTCATTGGACGAATTCTTGGAAACTAAGACCATTAACATTAGCGTTCCGACCAATCATTGAACACATATTTATTGTTTTGTTACAAATACTAGTAATTGTCAGTTGCTAATGGATCACTTTTCTCTATAAAATCCCATAAATAAAAAGTTTTATAACTGTTGTTTATCAATATTACTTATTCTTAATTATTTATTTTAATTGTAACAAACCTTTATTTTACAAAGCAGGATTTGGACATAATTAAAAAAGTTCAAAAAGCTAATGACTTTATTATCATAAATATATAATAAAAATATACGCCAAAATTACTTTCAATTGTTTTCTTGAGAAATGTTTATTTTCAAAAACTTTAGTTAATTGATCAGATCTAATAATAGTTAACGTACGTTCACAAAAGTTATCAAACTGAAGATGTTTATATGCGTTTTTTTTTATCGCTTGGCGCAATGTTTTGAGAATAAATAATGCATACTATCGTGTTACCGCGTGAAACGCACATGCGCGTATCAAGTGCCGTTTCATTAAATAAAATTTTTCGAATACAGGCAAACTTTTACCATCTTCATTACTTCAAAATATATATACTGCTTATAAATATATCTATATATCTGTGTGTTGTTAATACAGAACTGCGAGATTCACTCGGGGAGGTCGCGCATACGCTCAATGTACACATGCAATAATAAAGCGCGAAGGAGGGGATTCTATCGGAGTAGTAGCGCTTCCTAACTAACACAAAAACAAAGTCGTATAAATGAGTAAAAAAATAACACGCGTTGTATGATAATTATGCACGCCACATAAAGCGAATTTAATATGTGCCACGCTGCTGTCGATTTCAGAGCGGCAGTAAGCAAGTAACCATGATTTTAAGCAAGACGAACCGAATAAGTTTACACAAAGTTTCCAATTTCTTCGGGCTCATTTTACCGGCAGAAAGTCAAAACATTTGCAGACATGTTCATTTTAAGTACTATCCCGATACAACTTCTAAAATTAAAGGTGAGTATTTCGAATATTCTAAACACCCACAAGAACGTTCGATTTCTTATAAAAAAAATGTCGAATGTACTGCTTCATGGCATTTGTAAAATTTTACCGTCGCCAAAAAAAATTGAATTAAATTGTAATTTATCGTTCATCTATTTTAGGCGAAACGAAAGAGATGAACATGTTTCAAGCGATAAACAATGCGTTACATTTATATATGGAGAAAGATGAAACTTCAAGTAAGAAATTTGTGATATAATTTTTCAAGTCACTCAACAAATGCTGTAATCGCTATATTTTAAGAATTAAACGTACCTTATTACGAATATATATTTTTATGTTACGTCAGATCTAAATGATTTCAGTCATGTTCGGCGAAGACGTTGAGTTCGGCGGTGTATTTCGATGCTCGATGGGCCTGAAAGATCGGTTCGGTTCCAGAATTTTTAATACACCTTTGTGTGAACAAGGAATCGCTGGTTTCGGCATCGGTGCTGCCGCAAACGACGTTACAGCTATCGCAGAAATTCAATTTGCCGACTACATATACCCAGCTTTCGATCAGGTACTGTGATTTTCAATTTATCACGCTTATTCTCGCTTGATTTTTAAACATAAAAAAACTAAATGAGGTGATCGGCAAACGTTATCAATTATCTCGGATTTTCATTGGAATCGACAGTTGGTAAATGAGGCGGCTAAATACCGATATAGAAGTGGCGACCAATTCAATTGCGGAAAGTTGACCGTACGAGCTCCATGCGGTGCAGTTGGACACGGTGGATTGTATCACTCTCAGAGCCCTGAAGCATTTTTTGCCCATGCACCTGGACTTAGGGTTGGTCGATTAAATTTTTTCCTGCTCATGAATTACGCACGATTGCTTACTATGAATGTATAATCAAAAGGTAGTCATACCAAGGGGACCGATACAAGCAAAAGGACTGCTGTTGAGCTCCATAGAAGTTGAGGATCCTACGATATTTTTCGAGCCAAAAATATTGTATCGCACGGCATCGGAACAAGTTCCTGTAGAATACTACACGCTGCCTCTCGAAAAAGCTGAAATAGTACGAGAAGGTATAATTTCGAAACTTTTTACCTGATCGAATCGATTGCAATGCACTGATGGAGCATTTTCTACACCCGTGATACAGGTACCGACATCACACTGATAGCTTGGGGTACTCAAGTACACGTTTTGCTGGAAGTCGCCGACATGGCGAAGGAAAAACTCGGCGTCTCGTGCGAGGTTATAGACCTTCGCTCGATACTTCCTTGGGACATTGAAACCATATGCAAGGTATAACTCGATGCCTTCTCAAAATCAATCTCGCATTATAGCATTTTTCTACATGTAACTTTTGTCCTTTGCAGTCGGTCGTTAAAACTGGACGAGCCGTCGTATCTCACGAGGCCCCATTGACTCAAGGATTTGGCGCCGAGATCGCAGCGACTATTCAGGTTCTGCATTAAATTTTCACGATCGTTTTTCTCTCGCGTGCATATATACGTTTCATACTTAGCGATGGAATTATTGAGCGATTACTAAATATTAATGAATGTATTAATCGATTACGAATGCAGTGCATAGCACATATATACGCGGGTATTCATACGTTCGAGTCGGCGTCTATTGTAATTATTATATTAGCTGGTTACGCGAAGCGATCAGCGGCGCTCTGCAATTAGGTCGTTATAGAGATAGGTTGTGGCGAGAAAAAAAAGTAAGCTTGCAGTGACTGTTTATATTATTACGTAAAGCTTTACATAATATATGGATCGATCTTTCTTTTGTACTCAAAGTTTAAACCGTGGAGTTATTAACAAAGTCAAAATTATGTCACTTGCAGAAAAAAACATCGCGCATACCGAATACGTTAAAAAAAAGTTTAAGCAATGATAGGATCTTTCAAATATGTTTGCTCATACTCGCTTGTTTCAATTTTTTTATTTATTTTTTTTATTTTTTTATTTTACGAGTACTTATCACACGTTGAGCTGCTTTCGGTAACTTGCTTGATTATTCAATGCTTAATTATTCATTAAACTCGCACAGGGCATTGCAAAAGAGGTTGAAAAAAAACGAAACAACAAAAAAGCAATTAATGCATGTATAACAGTTGTACTTGTTTGTACTTGTTTGTTCTATATTTTACGTGCATAATAATTAATTTATTGCAAAACCTTGTGACACTAGTCCTCAATAATGCTGATTTTTTTCTACATTGCAGGAAGAGTGCTTTTTGAATTTGGAAGCTCCGGTCGCTCGGGTAACTGGCTGGGACACTCCGTTTCCCTATATCCACGAAAAACACTATCTGCCCGACAAGTACCGGTGTTTCTTCGCAGTGGAAGATACGATAAAGTACTAGATAAGCTTTATATGCTGTCCCTATCCAGATACATTTGTTTAGATGGCTTTGGAGTATCGCACACGTTTTAATTGTCGTACCAGTGTGTGTGTGTGTGTGTGTGCGTGTACTATAATATACATGGCAGTAAGCTCGCGAGTACCTTCTTGTAATGGGCATAAACACTTTTACATCATGTGAACAGCAAGAACCGGTCTACGTGTGCACACATATACCGTCTATATTCAAGACAACTTTATCACTCGAGTCTCGATTTAATATATATAATACATGCTCGCATGCGAGCTGCTGCTCGAGCTCCGATTATACTTCCAATATCAACTTGTAAGCAGTAGTTTGTGAAGGGCGGTGATCTTGGAAACTGCGTTGTATCGGCGTCGCTCTCGTCGTGCGGTGCAGTGCTCTTACTCGAAAGGTTTTTTACATTGTACGCGTGGAAAACAGAGAAGAAATCAACAATTTTCCAATAGACTCTTTTCGAAGACCAATTAAACCAGAGGTGCTGCTGCTGTCGTTGGTTTTTGTGATGCAGAGACAAAGTGTTGTCGTTATAGATCGTTAAAAACCATTCATCGTCAAATTATTAATAAATGAAGCCATTGGTCGGAAACATGCTTTCGCACATGCATTTCCATTGTACGAGACTTGAATAAACTTTTTCATTATTTATGCGCAAAGTTTTTACTGTTTCCCGAATAATACTTTTATGTAAATTTAAAAAAAAGATTATTTTTATCATAAGCATGTTCTTGCATACATTTAAAATAATCAAATTATGAATAATACAAACAGAAAAAAATTCATTGAATTTGCCACACTGAAAGTAAGTATGAAGTGCAAAATCATTGCTCGGTAATTAACAGATTATGAAAATACGTACGGGAAAAAACTATGAAAAAACATATTGTTCAATGTGTTATGATATCGATGCTTGATCAAAAGAATATAGCCGCAGGGTTTTGTTTTATTTTGCAGGAATCGATTCGACAACAAATACCCTAAAGGCTTGAGGTATATCCATTCTTATGATTGTTACGAGTGAGCAACGGGTATAAATGACCACGTCCTTGGCCGCTTTCGTTATAAAAAAAATATGACCAATATTTTAAGAGACATTTTTTATTTGCATATTTTCACAAGAATAGATCACTATAGAAGTACTTTTTTCAGATCGCCTCATTATTTCAATTTTTAGAGTAAAGGAATTGAATTTATTATTTAAGGTTGTTAAATGATTTAAATCATTGATGTAGAGCTGGTGCAAAAGTAAACTATCAAACAAATAAAAGTATGTAATATGCCAACGGTTTGTACTCGAGTCCATAGGCACGTGCATATTGCACTATTAAATAGTTTTGACAGACGCTATTTGAACATGCGTTTTTTTACCGCGTCAGTTTATTATGCCGTTACAACTTTTACGAAATATATATTTTATGTATGGTGCATAGTACATTTAAAATTAGACAATTAATATTGTGCGCCTTTCATATTAAAAGTGTCTCAACGATTCTATTACAATTTCCAAAAGGAATACAGTTTGAATGACTCCTTTTGCTACTCAAGGTAAGAATTCCCAGACGCTGCGCTAATTTTTTTCCTTTTAACAAAAGGATTGTTATTTTTCGTCTTGTTTTTCCTCTCGACGCTTTTGAAGGTTGCCCAATAGCTCGGCAAAAGATCTCGCTCAACACCGTCACAAAGAAGTTTTATACGTGCACCGATCGCAGAGACAGACAAAATCTTTGCATTGCAAAAAAATCAATATGCCATAATACTATTCATCGCCCGTTTACAGTGCGCGCGACTCGGGGCGTGCAAAGAATCAGATATAGAAAAGCTGTAAAGTAATAAAACTAATTTGAGCGTCTGATCGCGCGTGTAAATTATAATCGAACATTAAGAACTGCACCCACGTGCACGCATACACACTAGAGCTGCTATAATATTATATTATACATTTATTTATTCATCAAATGTATAGGTTGCAATGAAACACTTGTTGCCACCATCGCGAAAGTTGGTACAAGGCGAGAGCAGACAAAGAAAATACTTGGCTCGCATGTATACAAGAATTATATACACGATGTACGAGCTAAGGTATCACGATATCAGCGCGTACAAGTCGTTTAAAGCTCTCGGTAAACGAAAGAAAGATTCGCTCTAAGAAAATAAGAAGAAAAGCACTGGTAAGCTTGCGCCTAAGTTACAGGGAAAGGCACGCAGGCGGCAGCGCTTGGCCGGGTTCATCGAGCAATGCAAAAAAGCTCGTGGCGAGCTTTTGTTTATACTGAAATTCTTTTACGATTACAAGTTTATATATTAATAATAAATTCATAAATTCGGCTTTCAATACGAAGCAGAGGCCAATTCTTTCTCTCCCGCGCTTGGATATTGAGATCAGCGCAGAATGTGGACGGAGTAACCTTGTCTTTCTGTTTCTTCGAAAATCCTCTGCACATTGACTGGCCGCAACCGTGTGGACCTGTGTGCCTACGTATTTGTACATCTATGATAATTTACAAGAGTCGAAAATGCGTAAATTAAGTGTAATCAAACAACAACAACAACACCAGCTGAACAAGAGTAAATGCATACGCTAAGAGACTCGATCTGTGCCATGCGGACTATAGACTATAGCTTTATTATAATCTCCTCCTGGCGCATTACATTCATATTGTTCATCTTTCTCTCTTTCGAGCTATAAACTATGCGGCGCTATAAACGTACGAGAACATTAAAATGATGACATGGTGCGCTAATCCAGGCGCACGAGTATTTACACGCGTTAAGTAATAATAATAAATACCGGCAAAAGTCGCCTACGCAATATAATCAGGCTTTTTGTGCAGCAGCTTGCGAGGCAAAAAGCGTCGTCGACGCGCCAGATGATACACTCGTCGAGTGTCCTGGCACGCAATTAACTCCGTTTCGAGCGTATCCTCGTCGACGGTCGTTATAATATTTATTGCGAAATCGCGCGCGGCAACTTTTGCACTCCCCGATCGCGTTGAAAACGTCCCTCCGAGCTCTGTAGCAGCAGTCGGCTGCGTCTATGCTAATCGTCGGCATTCGGAGCGCAGCGGTGTCGAGAAGCTGCGAAAGAAGAATCTGCGCTATGCGATTCAACTTTTGCCAGAATCGCTATAGAGCACATTGTATGCGGCAGGCGGCGAAGAGAGAACGAAACGAAACCGAGTCGCGCGCGCGCGCGGGGGCCAAGAGATTAGCGCGTGCTCCCCCGGCCGAGCACGTCTAGCAGTCCGCAGTATTTTGTAATTTGAAAGGAAAACCACATTCTTTGGCTGTGTATTATGATACGTGAAAGTTGATCGCTCGCCGCACATGCACTATAATATACGCACTCGTGCGCGGAGCAGGCCGCGGAGTGCGCCAGTCAACGCCAGTCGACCGCAAGCATTTTATCTATTCTTTGTCTATATACTATTTATAGGTAGATGTAGCAAACTCCATTGACTACGGCGACGTTCTTACTTGGTAAATTAATGTAATGTATCGAAGGTCGACGAGATCGCGCATTGCCCTAATAGCCGCCTCTTATCTGTCTTGCACCGACTTTTGCTCTACGACTGCAGTTAAGTTCGATTTTTTTTCTCCTTCTGTCCATATCGGTATACACATCATCGACCACTGCCTCGGCTTACCGACTCACTTTGCGATTAATTAAAATCGTTAACGTACAGAGAAAGAAACGGTTAATGTCATCATCTCGAAGGTATGCACCACGGTTAGCTCGGCCTAGTACTGCCGGAATCCGTTTGAACTTGAAACCGAGCGTCCAGGTACAAAGAGCCCAAAGTAATCTTCGCGGGCTTCTGCCGACGCAATTCTGCAACAGTGCATTTTTTCGCGCATTACACTTCACAATAGAGAAACCGCGCGCGCCAAGCTGAGCGCGTTTCATTGCCGAAATAATGATTAAATTTTGAAACGCGCGTGTATATATATAAATACAACACATACTTTTGCGCAAATGCTGGATTACTTCACAAAGTTAGACGTTGTTGTTAGCCCTCATGCTGGCGCGTGCAAATGCCTCTGCTACTCCAGTTGCTTACCTTACAAAATAATTTACTTCCATTGAGATACTATGTACCGTTAGTGCCATAGTTGTATCATAGATTTGTTAATATAAATCGAAGCGATTCTCTATCTATATGAATACGATCTAATAGTCTGTTTATCGATCTCGAAGCCTGCAAAGCCATATTTACATTTTTCGGTAATTGTAATCGATAAATATTACGGTCTTCTCCTAGTTAGTACCGATTAATGTTTTCGAAAGTTTGTACTCATATTGTATTTACATCGTTAAACTATTTTTGCCATCAATAAATGTTTTTATTTTGTTATCTTAATTTTAAATAAATTAGCGTAAATGTCTGAGCTAAAGCAACAAATACTTTAAATATAAAAAAAAAAAATATCACCTCGATATAGAGGTAATTATATAAATGACCCACGTACACGGGGATTCCAAAAAATTTAATGCGTGCTATTTTACGTTCGGCTTTGTTTAACTTTTGAGTCGACCGTATATTTTGAGGAATTTGTAGATTTTAAAATGTAATATAAAGAGCGATTATTCTTTCGAAGGCAACAGGCACAAATGAAATAGTGAGTAGCTATTTATAGAACATTGCTGGGATAAACCATACGTTAAATTCGTTGTACTTGTAAAAGCAATCAATTCACCACTATTTTGTAGCCATATGAGTTTTACCCAAGATGAATTGAATTTCAGTTGTGCTCAAATATGTTTCGCAGTTGTCGGCTTGATTTGAAATGTTCGATCGGCGACGAGGAAAAAGTACGTCGCGAGATCGATCGTGTTGAAGCTTCGCGTACAACGACGGAATGTTATGGGGAAAAGCCAAGGCAGCCGCCGCGAGATTACGTAACATTTGCGTCGACGAAGCGCCTCTAGATGTCCGGCGATGCCTATTACACGCACTCGGCGCATCGATGCATCTATCTGGTCGCTTCTGCACATATATCAATATTATCGCAAGCAGGTATAATATATAAGATCTCTCCTCTCTCTTTCTTTCTCTCTTTCTCTCGGCCCAGCTGTCACAGAAGCGCGACAAGGTGCTTCCGTGAATTACAGCCGCGTATCGTATTCGTACGGTATACAATATGGCAGAAGCGCAAACGAGTTTGCGATGATCCCCGCACGTGCATATATATAAGATACACATTCGAGAAAATAAGAAAAATCGGCCTTTCACACTCTCCAATCAAACGTGCTTGTAATGTACTTGGACCCGCGAGGAAAAAAAGACGCGAAAAATTGTGCAATATTTTGCAGCTCGTGACATAAGTTTAGTTATTTAATTGGTTTATGGCTCTCGCGAGCGAGGCGCATAAATGCAGACAGTAAATGCAGTAAAGCTTATGAACCGAGAGATGCAGTGCCATCGCGGATCGAGCTCGAAAGTAAGAGCATCTCGTGCGCGAAAGTGAACGCGCACGCACGCGAGTTTTATATCATCGCCTGGGCAGCGGGCATTTAATTTTCAAACGTCGATCGTTGACAAACGGCTGCGTCGATTCTATCTAAGCATAAAATCCAAATTTATGCGACTTTTATCCCGATAACATTCATCTTTATGAGCGGGCGCGCGTAACTTACGACAAACGCCAATGCATTGTACGCCTATTATAAATGCCTATTTGCTTAAGATCACGCGATATCTTGGAGTTTGCGACTGTGCGAATTCGCTAATTTGACCAAATTTAAGAGCGCGCATTTTTTTGACAAAGAAATGAAAACTTGAAAGCATGTTTTTCCGGTGAATTTATAATATCCTTTATAAAATAAATCGGAAATACAAATGGATTAGCTTATGCACTGAAGTATACCTAAAAATAATATCGATTGAAAATGCAGGAATTGAACTGGATTATCATTCTATTCAAGAAGAACAAGTACAAAAATTTTGTACGTAAATTTTTTAAAGTATAAATTTGAATTAATATTCAATAGTTATTGCTGCGTTCCGGAATTTCTGCTACATGCAGAAATGATCATCAATATGGGTACAATTTTTGTAAATATTATTCATATCTCGTGGAAAATAATAATCATGTACAATCCTTGGGTGTACAAATAATCAGAAATAAATAGGCCCTCGACGAGTGTAAAGGTAACGTTTACAACGTGAACTCAGCCTTTCTTTTTTGTCATATTCATAGAAAAATGCGGTATCGTGTTACGCGCGATGAATAAAAAACAATAATCAACTTTTGAATGTTCCAATGGCCGAGTATTAGCGTTCAACAAATTGATCATTAAACATAGAATAGAACGTTGGCCAAGTCCATTACTTACGCAATGGTCGCAACGCGCCACTCGGCTTCTACTCTACATCTGTATAGCTATACGCCTGGCATTTATCTGCATTATGTTATACTAGAAACATAAAACTGCTTACCGAACTGATAAATCCGTGTAGTCATACCGCGATCAGAATTTTTATATGCATTTTTCGCTCTGGACTCGCGCCACGGAGCATGGCTTTAATTGATATGAAGAAAGACAAGTCTTTGTTGAGGCCGGCTTTTCGATCGTGCAGTTTAATCAAAAGGAAAGCGATACAAGCGCCTTATTGCATTTATCTCGTGCGTATGTAAAACGTTGCGTATTTTTTCAAGTGAAGCATCAACGAAAAAAGTCGGCTTTCGCTTCGTGTGACTTCGCTGATGTTTGAATTCGGCTATATTAAATTTACAATGCGACGTATGGTTTATTTTTACGTGCAGTGCCACGCAGTTAAAATAAAAAGAAAAAAAGCCTCACGATCAAACAAGGCACTTTTACGCGCGCAACAGCTGTCCACGTGTCGGAACAAGTGCGCGCCTCGTCGTTTCAGATAAAGAAAAGATAATAGATACGTAGACTCCTGCAAAAATCATGGAGAATAAAATATTTATACGGGTGCTGCAGACCAAATATAAATTATTCAAACCAACAATGAAGGTAATAACAGCTCTGAGAGTGAATTTTGCAACGAGGAGAATTTTTTTTAGCCAATTCACGGTATCAGTTATGTATCACGATTATACGAAGCGATTGTCTAGTGCGCGCGCGAAAGTTTACTTAATAGTTGTAAGGAAAAAAAAAGTCGAAGTAACAAACTCCTGCCTCGCTCACATTTACATATAAAGTTATTAATTACTCTGTTGATAATTATTGTTCGACGCACTTGGTTCAAGGTTATCAACGGTGATTGCAAATATATCAGCGCGTAATTTAGCTGGTGCTCGTGTCGCTTGGCAACGTTTGCTCGTAAAGTGCTGCCAGAGTTTGAAAAAAATACACTCGTTTTTGAAAAAGAAAAAGCATAAAGTTACACTATTTACATATAGTGCGCTATCACAAGGAGGTAGATAAAAATTATTTTCAAGCAGAAAAAATTCTTCAACGAAACAAGCGGCATGATACGTATGAATTATTATTTTAAAAAAAAACATGTAGCCAGCCGTTACGCGAGGCACATTTTTCATCGGGCGGTTCGAGATCACGCTTGCACACTGTATTTTCAGAGTGGCCCAACTTATAGCCCTTGAGTCTGGCAGCGGTGCGCGCGCGAGACTATGAATAATAAACCCGATCGAGCGTCGAGCAGAGCCCGAGCTTGCAAGCTCGCATACGTGCCGCGACGGAACGCAGGGAGGAGCTCATTTTCCAAGCGGCTCGAGTATCGGCAGACCAAAAAAAAAACCGCTTCCACGCTTCCTCGTGGTAGCTTTTACGGTCGCGCGTCGAACAAAATCAGCGCGATACTTACGGCCAAAGAGAATGGTCTTATCCGCCGGATTGTCTGCGCGCATCTTTTTCTGGGTCGCAAAACTGTTGCAGCGACGCATAACGTCGAAAGAAATGCGATGACCCAAATGTAGCGTGTGCGCTCGGCAGCAGTGGCGCTCTTGCACACTGACACACGCATGAAGGCGCGCATCATTGTACAGTCACGAAAATGTTCGTTCGTTGCGTCGAGGCACTTGCCAGTGTACGACGCTCGCTGACACAACGGCAGATATTGCGTCCGGAAGTTTTTGTCGTTGAACCACGCCAGGCAGTCGTAGCTGTGTGTATAGGCGCATTTTTCGGACTTTTCGAGAATACACCTCGTTTGTGTGTTTCGAAGGCAACAATTGCGACGATCGCGTAGCGTCGCAAACTTCATTGCATAAGCATGAGTAAACATTATTTTAACATTATCCGCGTGTAAGTATTTATTGCTATAACGATCGGTGCGCGAGATTAATGAATTGTGAAGATACCCACACGCTATGAATTGTAGCGCGCGCCACGAGCCCAGCCATATGTGCACGTACACACGAGCAAGTGCGAGCCGCGAACAACAAAAGGAACTATTAAAAAGCTGACGTAGATTGCATTCATTGACGCTCATTATATCGATGTTACTTAACACGACGGACATTGTTTTCGTGCGCTTATCCGAGCGTCTCTCTTATTTTTTTTTTCGTCAAAAATGACATTTATTGGTGAGACGTCAAGCTATCGCTTTGACGCAATTATTCATTTATTTTCCTATATTTCACCGGACGACCGTTCGTGCGCTCGCTTCTCCATCGTGGAGACAAGCTTTCCCGGATGCGGCGTTCGCCTCGCACCTATAGCCTTACAACGATAAGTCTTTGCATCCAAAGCAGAGTCGTAAGTTTGTGCCTTTAACGTGGCGTAGTAAATTACGTGACTCGTTTTGTCAAGGGCACGATTTAGCGACACATGCCTATAAATGCAAACCTTTCGAATTTGACGAATTAACTCATTTTGAGAGTAATTGAGATGAAACATTGACTTCTCTTTATCGAAGAACTCAAGATGAACTTCTAGCGATGCGAGTGCTCATCGAGCACTGCAGCCACGAGTGGGGATTGCAATTGAAAGAAATCTGCCCGAACGAATGTAGAACATATATACAGAATTCGGAGTGCAGCTAAATATTTCCGTCTTTTGAAAGATGAAACTTAGATGAAACAATCTAACGCGAATAAATGTAAGAGAATATCAATATTAAACAAAAACATAAGAAATCCACTAGAAATTGATTTCCTCTGAGGAATTTACTGATTATTTTACTAATGCATTTTCATTTAAATAATAGGTTACAATAAACTTGAAAAATTGCGCGTGCCTGCAAAAGTTATGCAGATTCAAGTAATCAAGAATTTTCAAGTCGCCCGGCCAATGTAATCTGACGGATGAGGTAGACATTTTCAATCTAATCGAGAAGCGCGAAAAGTGCGCACTCGCAGTTTATTAATGCAGCCGACAACCTGCTGCGAGCGCAATGAAAATTGCGCGTACACATTTGAATTCCGAGACGATGCCACCGAAACGCGCGCAAACTAGTTGAATATAATAGGAAAAAAGTTGCGCGCGTAAATAGTCACCTCTCGCGTGATAAATGGGCGCCTATCTTATCGTGCGAGAACGAGTTTTGGCAAAAAGTTTTTCCAATCTCGATGCGTGAGTGAGTGCAAAAACAGACCGAACATTTGTTAAATATTTCAGTAGTGTGTTGTGAGCGAGAAAATAACGCAGATGCAGTTTTTACACTTTTGGATTCGTTAAAAAGTCAAAAATAGGAAATCTGAATCACACGTATAAAAATTTTCATCAGCATAAACAACGCTCTTATCCCCAAGAGCATTTTTTACATCGAGAAGCTCATTTCTTTTTTAAATTATTTGTATACTTACATTTTCTCTTTTAAACAAGTGATGGGTAATTTTACTAAAACACATTTCCAAGTTTTTGACGGGCTGTTGGTGTAAGTCGTAAAGGTAGTTGTGAAAATAACGGGAAATTTTGAAATTGCTCATTTTCAACTCAAAGTTTCATAGATATTTAGTCTTATATCATAAAACGAGCTTAATTAAGTTAAACGAAAATGATCGATCTCCAAGTTTATCACTCTATATGAATTTGATTTGCTCGGATGGCTTGCATTGATTTACGAGCAATGAAAAATGGATAAGTGTGTGCAGATGTCAATAAAAGTCATAGTTATTCTCACGAAGAGTGGCGCATTACTTTTTTTTCGTTCGGATGCAATATGGAAAAAAAGAGCTTACAATGCGCGTTGCGCAGCTTTGGCCGGCAATGCCTGGACGTACTCGAGCCATCTCAAGTACGCCTTTCATTATAAGTGACCGGCAAATGCACCATAAGTAGCCTACAAAGATTCTCAAAGGGACGTACTCGGTGTGTGTTTATCGCTGGAGGCAGCGTATATCGTATAGAACGTATATAGTTAAAGTCTTTATACGGGCACGCAACAATCATCCGGTTACGAAGGCCACTTATATACACACAGACACGGGCGCTCGTGGTGATCGTTACATGTATCCCTGTACGCGCCAAGCCAGTATACGCGAGCGCAGCTTCGTGTACGCGTATACGCACCTATAGCACGAGATCGGCGCACAAAAGCTGCAGAACTGCTCTTTCTTCTGTCGCGATCGCAATTGCTATGTGGCATTGCGCTTACATTTCCTTTTTTAACACTTTTTGTCAACTTTTGAATTTCCCATCGTGAAATTGCGAGTCGAGAATGAGGTCGCGACCTTAGAGCCTCGTCTACCCATGAATTTATCGTGTTAAATTTGGAGAGGAAAACCAGTCACAACTACATATAACCGAGCGTTTTTTTGATTGCATAAAACGTATTTTGGAAATAAGCAATAGCCTCGAAATAACCAAAAGAACAGGATTTTTAAATTCGTTCTTTTTTCGAAAGGTACGACTCTCCGAGGCTCTACAGCATCTCTGCACTGAAAAAAAGTCAAATTCCTTTCCATAGTTCTCGCAAGCGCCCACAAGAACATTCTTAAAATGAGTCGGCGGATCGATAGACGCGTGCAGACATCGTGTATAGATGTGGCCAGTGAAAAAAGTCAATGAGAATCAGACCGATCGAGAGGAGTTTTAGCGTGAGAATGATTTCTCGAGATCCGTCTGTGAGTGCTAAAGAGCCTAAATAGCGGCTCGAGCGCGTGCAGCGCTTTGGAAATCGATAAGGCACCTGCGCGAGCGTGCATACGTATGTGTGTAGCTCTGATTTCTCACCGTCGCTGCATATATATATATCGCGACTGCACTTCACGTACGGATCGCAGCAACTTTTGTGCGCGCGGCCGTACATAATGTAAGGCACGCGTGCGAGTATTCTGAGAAACTTTCGAAGATAATATTGTGGAGTCGTATGTTTGCAGCGCCGTGATCTGTATACATGGATATCTGTATATAAAATATATATATATTTTACATGTATATATATATAATGTGCTATATACGCGACGAGGTCTCGCGTATACACTTTCGACACTGCGTTTTCAAATCGATCCTCTCTCAGTTGTTCGCTCGGCGAGATTTTTTTGCTTTTTCGTGAGTACGCGCTGCAGAGGGAGAGAGAGAGCTTCAAGGTGTGAGTCGCGATCGCGGGTTGTGCAAAAGCACGCGCAGCTCGAAATTGCATCGAATAAATAAACATACGTTTGAATTTGATGCGAGCATACCGAGAGTCACGCTGACGGTCGATTTACCTGCGCACCTTGAACGAGTTTAATTGGCAAAGTCCAAGAGCTCGAAAAGTATATAAAAAGTATAAAAGAAAGAGAGAGAAAAAAAAGGCAATATGGCTAATTTTGCTCATTCTTTCGATCGGACAGTGTGTCGGTGGTGCGCGCGATTCTCCTTTCTTATAACATACGCAAAAGTTGCTTTATTGCGAGCCAAAGTCGATTGTAGAATCTCAAGGGCAGGGCAACTCTCTCGCTGCAAGCCTATACTCGCGCGCACACACACACACGAGCACTCGATACGACTGTGTGCGAGCATTACACGCGAGAGAGCCTCTTTTTCTCTTTCACTGCTCACGCACAGCTGGATACAGTGTAGATGTGTATAGTCGTATCAAGCTCGCACTACATCGCGAACTCACCTCTCTCTCTATGTATATGTGTGCGCCCGCGTCTTTTTATCTTTTCCAACATTTCCATTCGTTACTCTTTTTGCCTTCTTGCGTGCACCGAACGCACAGTACGTTCTTTCGTTCGTTCGTTCGTTCGTTCGTTCGTTCGTACCTATCTACCCCGCTATTTTATTTGTCCTTATGTATTTGCTTGCCTGACCTCAAGTAATATTATGATCGGCTTTATAATGATGGATCTTTATTCCAAGCTTGCATTTGTCACGGCCATGTCGATTATTTTATACATTCACTCGCGCCGCGCGCGCGCACATAAGACCGTACGCTGATTTACTGTATATATTAATTGACGTTTCTGATCGCAAAGTCTTCATAAAAAAGAGATAGATAATAATCATCTTATGAACGAGGTTGCACTCGCTCCAACTTAATGAGACATTATATTTTTAAGTCAACGTTCTCTAGCGATTACCACTCGATATTTACTCTCAGATTACTCCTGAACTTTATCATCGATATTTCGAAAGGAAATTTCAATATAATGTTCACTTGATCGCATCATTTTCTGGTCATTATAACATTTTTTAATTCTATTTGAAAAAAATACTTTTTAATATAGTAATTTAAATACAGTCTGGCATTTTGACTTTTCGTAGGTATCACTGTTTTCCTTTTCAAATCAAGTTTAAAGTTGCTCGACCAATGAAAAGTCATTTTTCAATGCTTCATTTTAAGGACTATCATTTTTTTGTAAATAATAAAAAAAATGAAATAATAATAATAAATAATATATAAATAATATATAATGTACAAAAATAATTTCATGTTTCGAGGACTTTTTCATAAAATATCAATACATGAATTTAAAAAAAATTGTTCAATTTTAATTTTGCAAACTTTAAATGAAATATGATTCAGTGACCAAAAAAAAAATTATGAAAGATGTAGTCATAAGAATTTTGTAATACGAAAATTTTTGAACACATGCCTAATTAAATTGGAAACTGACGTAAAATAGTCAAGTGAGTTTGCCAATAAATATAGATAAGCAAATATCGTGTGAAAAATAGCGAATAATAGGAAATTTACGTCACGTACAATGGACAATAGAGAGAGAAAAAGCATGACAAGAATTATGTATATTTCTTGTACTTCAATAGTATTGTCTGAATTGCTTAGTTAATAAATATAATTTAGATAATTGGCGCGGCGTCGAAGATAAAATTCAAAACAAAAACTGCCGAGTCAAAATTTGTGCACTTTATTAAAATATTCGCTACTTATTCTGTATTCATTTATCAGTTTACTTAAATATTTGAAACGATGATTCTTGAAAGTCCGTATGAAGACTGGACGACTTGATAATTTTATAAAATTTGCAGACATGCTTCGAAGATGATTCACTTTGGTCACTATCTAGCGAAATCGATAAAACAGTTCATTGACAAAAAAGCTCACGTGTATTAGCACACGCACGTCGTGACTTTTATAAATACACAGCAACATATTTGGACGGGTATTTGAAAATATTGTTTATCCGGAACAATAACAGTAAGTTTAATCACAATAACAAAAATATCTTCGTGAAAGATAATTAATTCGATTGTTTCGATACACCTGCAGGCATTATTGTTTGACTGGGTCAATTAAATGCTACGAATTTCAAAAGCTCAATCAAGTTTAATTACTCAGTTCATAGGTAAATATTGTTACAAAATATTAAAAAATAATATATGAAATGTTGAATGATGCGTAGCTGTATAGAAAGATACAGCACCAAAAAATGAGATGAATCTCGTATGGTCGCTGAAGATTGAACAGCAAGTTGGACGACGGAGAACATCAGAGAGGCAATAGACGCATTAATATATAGATGTAGTCGGTTGCGCTCGCGCGTCCGTATGTATATCGAATCTAAGCACGATCGCGGAGAGGCAAACCGGTCTCGGGCGCATTTTGCAAGTCTCACTTGTCTTCCACTTTTTCACGCCCGCAAAAATGGCACTTTCCTGTTTTACCAGTTTATAAAACATATATAGGGAGTGCGCGTATGGCCATACGGCCGACGCGCTTGCAGGCCGCGCGCGCAACCTGCACACCACGCGCTCTCACGCATTATGCAGATATATGCAGTTTTAAACTGCCGCAGTTATAAATGAGGGTTGTTATTAAATAAGTTGGAGCTCCGCAGTGCGCGAATAACGTATGATGTGTGTACATTTATTATAAAAACACGAGGGTTTTCGTCATCGATTGTTAAACGATATACACGTACACGCGCGTATTATACACATGCTTTCGTTACGCGTGCAGCGCAAGACGTCTGTGACAAGCGGTTGAACGATCAAATTGCATATATGATTAATTTTTCGCCGCCGATCGCTGCTACGCACTCGCGCGTGTATGTATGCGCAGGCAAAATTTCGTAAAAGGTGTGTACGAGTCACTGCAGCTCCTTCGATACTTATCAATTCATTTATACCACGCGGGCTCGCATCGATTAGATATTCAGATTTTCCTATACCTCGAGAGCACGATCCATCATTTCGATCGATCCGAAGGCTTTGCGCTTGGTTACACTATACTAAATTTTTACTTTTCATTCTTAGCTTGGTTCTCTCGTTCTCTCGTCGACTCGAGTCAATTTGACCTAAAATACGGCGTACGTTGTATTTTTTAAACTCGCGCCTATGCCGCTAATAAAAGTCCGCGTATGTATCGTACGTATTATAATTTGTTTGTCGCACGCGCTCACGCGAGCTTTTTGCGAAACGACTTTACGAAATGATAGTCTGCTTACGGCCAAGTTGAAATGTCCATGCAGAGCCTGGATACGTGCTCATGCCTCGGCTGCTGTTCTGCAGATTTTGATCAATTGCTCCTACATATATTTATGTCACGTCATGTTTTACCAAGTATTTTAACCTAGACTTTTTGTTCATTTTCTATATTCTGTATGGAGCATGTATTATTATAATTTTTAAAATTATAATTGTGTTGTTCACTGAGACACGTACAAATTAAGATTCAAAAAAAAAGAAAAAATTTATCTATACACTAGTCAAAGTTATTTTGTTCAATATCATTGAAAGAGGTGTACGAGCAAAATGATGAGATAACTCGTTGAAAACCGCGTATATGCAAAACCTCCTGCACAGACTAAATGATGACTATATATTTTATACAATAAAAATAAGATAAACAAGAGATAAAGTTATCTTAATAAAGACACGCTGGCAGCATTTTTGTTATGATTTTCGTCTCAATAAATATTGAACGAAAGAAATGTCTTTGTTCTTTGAGAAAAACCGATACGCTCCAAATTAGCAGCTTTCGCGTAAAATAACTTTTTTCCGTCAATTGTGATTGTAAATCAATGCGACTTCGTAAACAAAATATAACAAAATATTGAACAAATAAAAAAAAAGAAGCGAATCGAGCGGAAAATATTTCTCTCGCGGCTTCATCCTTATCATCCCCTTCGGTTACACTGTAGATACCTCGTAATCGAGTTTTGGCGAGCGTTTTAATATCTTCAAATATAATGGATTATTTCAACTCATTCAATTAACTAATCACAATGAAGGAGCGCAGTCAACGTTGTCCAATAATGCGGCACACATCGACGCATGCCTCATTGATTTTCAAAAATTATCTCGCCCCAAATGTGTGTACGTGAGGGTACGGGTGTGATTTCTAAATACGTTCACGATGTAACACGAAGTTTACTCGTGCTCTCTGTCTTTTGTACTTGCAAGTACCATCTGGAAGAGAGGTCAAACGAATAGGCACAAACCACACGTGCAAACGATTATGTAGGCAGAATAAGTTAGCCCATATTATAGATTTTTTCCATCAACGGCTCCACGCATGAGGATCGATCGTCGACTAGGTAACTTAAATAATTGATGCGTACCAAAGACGTCTTTTTCTAACAATCAAGCAAACTCTACATTTATGTCGATATCAAGCTCGGTCGATCGGTCTCGACTTATAGCTACAAAAAAGTGTGCGCGGCCCAGTGTGTGTGTGTGTGTGTGTGTGGAAATTATTACGCGAACTCTCGTCCTTTGTTCTATCCATAGGCTGTATAAGTACGTACATATAAAATATACATTCTCTATTTCAATCAGTAGTTGTTAGCCGAGCAAAATTCGCATATTACTTTTATAAAGTCAAGCAACAAAGCGCGAGTATTATAATTTGCCGCTCTTGCAGCTCCGCCGAGACAAAGTCATTTGTCTTGCTTGAAAATTCAAGACTTTTATTTACAAGACGAAAGGAAAAAAAGGCGATCAAACAAAAAACAGGGGGAGAGAAAAAAAATTAGCCACGGAGAAAAGTGTAGTAGTTGGTTATACGCGCTGCAATATTGACAAACGTCCTTGAAGGCCGTATTGGAGCGCGTGAAAGCTTATATTATGCCGCAATGTTTAAAGTGCGAGGTGCATTGCCTGCTGCATGTAAGCTTGTCTGCGTTACGTGTCTTATGAAGTACAGTCTCTTGAGCGCCAGTATGATACAGTCGAGCATCTACCACGGCCTATTACACCCGCGTTTGCTGCGTACAGGTCGAAACTTGACGAATTTTGACAAGGAAATTGACACAAACTTATAGTGAGACGACTTTTCGTTTGCGAGCTTGGAATGCTGAACGAGGCGCTCGTCTATAGATAAATTAATGCTGTATAAATAGATGCGGAAAACAAATCGATTATTAATACCCGACCCCGTCTATCGCGCGCATCTTGAGATTTGAGAAATTTTTAATCGCTGAGAGACTGATATAGGTGTTGTGCGGACATGTCCAAAGTTCGATGCTCGTGAAAATGAGCTGTCTGCGGCACAGAAAAAATCTTTGGCACGATCAAAATTGTAATAAATTTTTGTACTGAAATTGCGTCTACGACGCTATGAAATGTTCATTACCCATGCGAAATATTGTCCAGCGCCATAAATACGTTGAGTGAGTCGAGTTATACTAGTGGCCTAGTGGCAGTCGTTACGCAAGTTACGTCAAAATATATATCACTCGTATAAACAAAACACTCGTTGAGCTTTTTTTTCCTCGACCAGCCACGGACATCATTAATTCGAGCGCGAACCGTGGCGTCAAAATGCTATGAAATATTGCGCCTGATATCGTTGTATTCTATCTCCCACGTGTTTAAATTATAAATTTATCGTTCGTAACGGTTAGGCCGCTGTTGTTTTCCTAATAACTTTCATCATTTCCTCGATCGCAAACATTTTTAACGCGCTTGCATGTACACACGAGTCGCGATGACAATTGCTTTATCGACTATTCGTCAAAACACACGATACGCCGAATTTAATGACACGTGCGTAAATACATTCGGCTTATCGATATTCGATGGGGAATTGAAATGAATTCACATAAAAAAAGGAAAACAATCAGAAGCCTTTGTAAACGTGCACTTGGCTGATGCTGCCATTCATTCGATCGCGCGAGAAATGTTAGTACATAAATTTAGCGCGTGTCCGTGTTACGTCATTATACAGATAGATACTAGACCACCTTCACTTTCGGTACCCTCGCAGCAGCTGTACGCACCAATAGCAGGATCGCGGCGGCGCGCACCGATCGACGCTCACATACGCTCTTGGCTGCGCGCGAACGAGCGAGCGAGGATTACGATCTCCTATTCCCGCGTTTATACTCTTCTCCTGGCTTATTCGCATATACATATATATAAATTGACTTCTCAAGCGAGATTATACTTACGGCTGCATCGTATTATAATAAATTTTTTTTTTCGCTAGCCTTGAGGTATAATAGCGCCCACGATGTAAATATAGATATAGATATACAAGCGAGCATTTTTTTAATTTCGGTAATTCGATGTCGTGCACGTGACCGCCGAGTGTGTGCCGAACTGATATCGAATTTTTATTTCAAACAAGTATGTAAATTACGACTCAACGATCCGAGTTGACCGGCATGCATGGAGATACAATCGCAATCTCAGGTACACGCTTTTCTATCGACTGTGTTTCTCCGATTTCTTTGTTTATCGACGCCACGCGCTTACGGTAGAATGACGAAAAAATTGATTTTTTTACCTGCATCCAAGACGGAAAATATGTAATCTTTGAGCGATACGCAAAAAGTTATTGATTGTTTCAATCGTGTGGGTTACGCGAACGGTATATAATAACACGAATTAGTCGAAAAAAGAAACGGAAATTACATGAAAGTAATTCGTGCTACACAAAGTAGACCAAATGCGCGCGCCGCGCGTGTACGAGTCCAGGGGACAGTATTGCACATAATAGAAATATTTTTTATTCTCCACAAGCATTGCGTAACTTTTATAATTTGCCTTTGGCACACCGGTTGTCATGGGTGTGTTCGCAAAAAACGAGCGAAAATGTGCAAATATTCGAGAACTATTTTTTCTTCTGCCGATCTATGCGTGCATAAAATTATACGATGATAATTAGCGCTGTGAAATTTCCTAATTATTTTTCCTATTCGACTACGTAGCTATTGCCGAACGTGCTCCATATATAATACACACAAAAATGAAAAAAGCAAAAATTTTCGTAGCTTTTTAATTTCGTAATTCATTCTGGTTTGAAAATCGTATAAATTTCATTAGTTTACGACGGACAAGTGTTGTGCAAAGCAAACAACCGAGCAGTGCTAGCTCAGCGAGTGCATAAATCACGTTCTCTCAATCGAAAAATCGTTGAAATCTCATTTTTGCATTGATTAGAGGCATTTCCTATCGAGACAGGACACGGATTTTCATACAGAGAATATAAATATCAACATTTGAAGATATAAAGAATAGCTTAAAAAGCTGAATACAGGAACCGGATAAAACACTGCAAAGGTATAATATGGATGTTATAAAACAGAAAATAAACAGCACAGCTAAAAGAAAACGATCTTGCTCCAATTTTCTGATGTTACAAGTCGAATTATAAGATTGTTGTACAGGCGCGCTAAAGAAAAAGCCGACGAATAGTGAAAGAGAAGGAGGAAAAAACCGCGAACGGCCTTGCCGAGGTGACGGCAGTGGGCATCTGTGTGTAGTGTTATATTATACACATGCATATAAACTTGCGGACACACATGTGACCGAGTACACGTATATATATATATATATAGGTAGACTCGCTGAACTTTCGCTCTTGCTGCACCGGGTAGAGCGTAAAATTTATTCACGCAGACATCGTACCTGTGGCGTATAATCTCAGTCAGTTTGCAGATATAGGATTGCCGTCGATGAATTCAAACAATAACGAACAGATCGTTAATTTGATTTTGTTGCAATTGTTGTCGTGCTTTTCGTGCACGTACAAAAGAATAACAAAAAAATGAATCGCTGAAAATTTCCACCCACGTGCTGCGATCGCTGCTCTCACTCTTTTGCTCTCCGTCGCGAATAATCATTTGCTCGAAACGCGTTTTTCGTTTGCTTTTGACGTTTTTTGGCTTGTGCTAATATTTTCTCTCCTCGCGCACACCGCACAGTAACTTGAACTTCGAAACACGCTTCGAAATTTATATATCCTCCTACGAAAGATGACACGTGCACGCTATATTAAGCAAATATTAACGCAAATTAATTCGGATCAGTGCAGTGGATTCGCCGAGCTTCCTCGACTCTTGGATCAGCACAGGCGTTCGAGCGTCGATAGACTTGGATCGAAGTACGAAGTCGTGCGAATCGGCATATCCGATAATGGCTAATGCTCTCCTTCTCCTCTCTGCGCATATACGTATATGATATGGCATATGCCGCACGCGCGTCCGCAGGTGACATAATAATATTATAAAATGTGCAGCGGTCGAGAGAGTGCATGATGCACAGGGCAGTCCTGGCGGCAGGCCAGAAAAAACGCCGAGTCGAGTTGCGCGCACATCCATTTTGAGTATTCGTCGAGCTAAGTTTAGCGTGACAATGTTAGCCCGCGTCGACGCCGCCGCATCGCAGCCGCTGCTGCTGCTGCTGCTGCTGCTGCTGTTACTGCTGTTGCTGTTGCTGTTGCGAGCGCGATCCGTCTTGCAAATAAGCACATAGATTTCTTTTTTCCATTCGTCACGACGCTGACACGATGACGACTCGGACAAATGTATATATGTGTATTATAGGTGCAAAGTAGCAGCGCCGTGTACCGCAGCAGCACGTGCTTCCGCCAAACAAAAAAAGAAGAAGAAGAAGAACGACGTTTGTAATCGCGATCGGCCGAAAGATTGTCGAACGTGCTTATCGTCGCAGACCACTAGCGGTACGATGTGAGTGCACAACGATAAGCCAAGAATACCGAAATTCTTCGGGTGCACGAGTGTATCTACATAATGCGAGTGGATCGAATCGATCCCCGCACGCAGACACATTCGAAATATTGTGCATATATGTGCGCGGCTGCAGATTAAACCTGAATGAAAGCTACGCATGACCGAGCAGTTGTTTGATCAAAACAACAATTGCGAAAAATCGTTCCGAGCGTCGAGTGTAGTCTGCCGCATTGCACTAAACTTGACATCGTACGATTATTTATCGCGCGAGCTACTTACTCTCGCATGTACACACTCACTTTTTAGCATATTCGATCGCGCCTACATTGTATACGATATAAAGAGCGAATTTTATTGTTTCAAGTTCGACGACGAACGAATCCGTTTTCCATTTATCTCGGTCAATTTTTTTTCAATCTCTCGTCGATAATGAAGCAGCGCTCGGGAGGCGAGTTCGATTCAAGTTTGTATTGGCTACGTATTAATGCACGAGCAGATAATTTCGCATAACATTTTCAATTATTTCAATATAATAACATTTTTTTACCGCGAGACTTTATGACGTGAAATTAATTTTCATGTCAACGCGCCAATTGCGTGTTTATTGTTAGATACACTCTGACGAAGACATTAGAGCTAAATAATAGTCGATAAATTTAATTATTCTTTTTTGAAGAGGCATGCATGCGGCAATTCTGATCATTTTATAGCGTCTGCGTTTAAAAAATTTGCACAAGTCAGTATTCTAGTCATGTTTACAAATAAAAAGTAACGACTAATTATGAACGTATAAAACTGTTAGTATTTCAATGATAGTATTTCCTTATCGTTACATTATAGCAAGAAAGTAACTAACTTTTGTTAATAATCGTCTTAGCCAAGACAACGGAAAATCAAGACAACTTTTTAGAATCTTTGTTCATAAATAGCTGCAAAAAGTTTTTAGAATTAAAAAACTACGATCAGTTAGCTGCTATCAACGCGCACTTCGCCAACAGACTTTATATATAGATGTGCATCAGGAGTTTGCTGCATTCAGAGAGCGAAGCTCGAAAAAGAAGAAGAGGAGAAGGAAGAAGACGCTGGAAGGCAGTATTGCCGATGAAAAATAAAACATACCTGTACCTATAGCATATTATAATGACGGTAGTTGCAACGCAACAACTCCGACTCGTAAGGGGTCGACACCCTCTTGGACTTGCAGAGTTAAACCATATACGTTCATATATTATATTGTGTGCCTTCATTTATTTATATTTTTTTTTTAATTTATTTTTTTGCTCTTTTCTAATTAGAGGACTTCAATATAACATAAAACTTCTTCAGGTGACAAATAAGGATCTTCTGAACGCTCTAATCTATTCAGGGTCGAAATTATTTGATTTTAATCATAATCAACTAAAAAGCACTTTACAAAAAAAGTTGTACGAGCAAAAAATATTTATAAATGATCAAATGAATAGATGAATTTTAAAGTCATTTTTACTTTTTTGGGAACCACCAATTTTTCAAAAATCACACATCATCGACATGAAAAAAAAAAACAAATTATTCAAGCCAGTTGAACATTTTTTGGCCATTCGATCTCACAGAGAAACTGCCAAATATAGTTGTACAAGCGCGCATGTAGAGGAGAGAATATAAATTCATAGGAAAATTCACTAGTGTATGTGTAGGTGCAGATTGACCAGACAAGAAGTTGTAGCATACGCATTTCTGATGCTGCAAACAAATTAAGCGAGCCAAATGTGAGTGCAATATTCCTCGGGAAATCACGTTAAAGCTCAAATTGAAAAACATCCGAGTTTCTTGCGATTTTTCTCGGCTGTAGTTTATAAAGTGCAACTTTTAGATTAAATTTTAAAAGTTACAGGTAGGGAGACAAAACAACAATCTCGACCTAGAGTAACACCGCCAAAACGGAATAAATTGAACGGTATACTCGCAGGGACTAACACCGCGGGGAAAACATTTTTCATCGCAAATTAAGTTGTCAGCCATCGAGAAACTCGTTGTTTATTTGCAGGCGTAAAGGGGTCAATTTTTGATATTAAAAACTCGCACGTACCACTCTGGACGTTCATACTAATTTCTGACTAGCTTTCGATCTTTGACGTTTGCAGTAAGCTGAAAAAATCCGGAAAAAAAAGAAATGGATCGTCGACGACGAGCGAGCATCCTCGGAATACAAAAATTCAAAGTTCAAAATCGGAGCTCGATCATGGATAAAAGTTCCTGGCGTCGCCTGCACCATATAGACAAGCGAGTTAAAAAAAATGTGCAGAAATCTTTCGCATAGCAACACAAGAACCACACCCTGATAAATCACTGGCTAAACAAGAGCAGCTAGCAATGTCGGCTGTATATCGATAAATCTGTATACGTGTGTGCTGTGTGCGTTTGTGTGTGTGCGCGCGCGAGCGAGGCAATAGCTCGACTGCGGTGAGGACGAAAAAAAAAGCTAAATATGCGTGCACAAGCCGGACTTTTCGACATCATCGAGCCGACGAGCGCTCGAGCGCGTATACTCCTGCTATATAGTATACATGTGCCTCTGTGTGTATACGTTTGTACCTCGAGCACACAGCTGATCATTAAGTAAGCGCAGCCGAGAGCCGCAAGTACATAAGTAAGAGTGAGAGATAGATATGAGAATGCACCTCCCGCACCGACTCTGCCTGTGTCTGTGTGCAAATGCGCGTGTGTGTGTGTGTGCAGTGCGCACTCGAGCGACTGCAAGTGTATGCGAATGCGAACGCGAGTGTGGTGCGTTTGTGTGTACGAACTCGACGACCTTACTTTCCAATCGCCTCGAGCGCGCTTTTGCGCTCTCTGCTCTGCTCTCCTATCTCGGCCTCTGCTGCTGCTGCTGGTCTACAGGCTGCGGTAGTCTACTCCTGCCAGCAACGCGGCTGCTGCTGCTTTCACGGCTGCTGTGGAAAATTCGAGCTTGACCGGCTTCTTTATTGTGCAGCAGCTACTGTACGCGTATATATATACTGCTACTATATTGCGTGAATTTCATCATCGAGCCGCGCGCGCGCTCTCCGTGCAGAAGCAATGCGTTATACATTATTACGCAGAGCTGCTGCTCTATAATCGCGGCAACTTATACATTTACGATACTATGTACGCGTATAAATAGTGTACTATACGGCTCGAGCTGGGCGCGTTATCGAAGCCTACATGCAGCTTAAACTCGCTTTATCCATTTGCGCAGGCTCCCCCCGTGTTCGTGTATCTGTCCGCGGATCGAATTGCTGCTAATGCCAATGCTTCAAAGACGCTGACTTATATTCTTATTACGTAACTTCGGCATCTCGCGAGGCCTTACACTTTGATCGGCCTCATCCGAATTTCTCTGCGTACATTTTAATGAAAAGAAATCCTCGGAAAACTCTGCCAGACTGAAAAAGTACCCCATAAAATTTTCAAGTTTTCGTCTGCGAACGCGCGTCTCTTTTCATTTTTCCAATTGGATAATATTTTATACTTTTATAAATATCGACTTATGTAAGCGTACGTGCGCGAACTGAGGCTCAAAATATTGCACGCAATTTTGAAGATTATATATTATGTATCGATTCATATAGATGTTAGAGAGTCACGAGCTTTATAAAGTCGTTAAATTTGGATGATTGGCTATTGCACACTTCGCCAATCGTCCGAAAAATAATTAAATTCTGTTTCACCACGGATTAAGTTGTATCCTGCGACGCAAGAAATCAGCTTAGTCGCGCGCAGAAAGTAAAGTTTTAAATTTACGCGCACACCCTGGAAAAAATTCAAACGGTTGGAGATACATTTGCGATATATTGCTGATTTTTATGTGCATGACTTACGTCAATGATAGTTCCTTATAATCAATTTTAGTCGTCTAGTACCTATAAGAAGAGTCACGTAAAATAATTAAAAATGCGTAAAATTTATAAAAAATTTGCGTTTCTTGTTGAAGATACTGATAGCGATGAAAAAGATCACAGATAAACAGCAACCACGTTCAAAAGTGAGTCATCAAAGCCATTGACTCCTGTTTTAAATTTACATATTCTGTTACAATTTGATTTATTTTTTACCCAGTAACCTGAATGAAACATATTTACTTATCCATTATTAGTCCGTTGAAAGATTTATTAAAAAATATATTTAAAATATTTCTTTACTCTTTCTGCAGATTCACGTATCCGTGTCAGCAGTTGAAAAGCAGAAATAAAATCATTAGAAAAAATATTTTTGAGCTGCAATAATTCGTGACGAATCATTGAAGTTACAATGGAGCACTAATCCAATAATCCGATGCAAAAATAAAAAATATGCATAATTTAATCTTGCCTATCTTGTGATGTATCTCTATATTTTAATTTATGTACAAGACTTTCTTGAATCCAAAGTGTAAATGCATGATGTATTATGTAAAAATAATAAATTATCATTTTTAACCATATGTAAGCCACGAAAAGTATGATTTTTATAATGAAAAATATACGTTAAAAACATAATCAAAATATAATTTTATTTTCAAATTGATTCTTTCGGGTGACAATAATATTGGTAACATATTAACCGAAAATATTCACTTCAATTTGCATTGCATTTACAACATAAGTGCGGATAAGTCTTTGCCTCCATGTTAGTAATATACCGGCGATATATTGCACATACGAAATTCTAATATATTGCAAATATATGGCTGATCGTTTGGAATTTTACGAGGGGCATCTTCGTAAGAACTGGCTAATTACTTCGTTGCTACGAGCGCGAGTTAAGTAGCTGCGATGGATTATTAATCGCATGTAACGCGTGACGCATTCGCGACCAAAGGCAACGCATATATGAAAAAATCGCAGCACCCATGCACACGCGATACGCCGAGCACGTGGGCCAACCTATTAATACCTTATCTGCGCGAGCGTAACATTTCAACAATACGATGTACGTAGAGCCGTAAAATTGATCGTAACACATGTTAATAATAACGCGTCATATATGAATTGTGCACGTGCGTGTGTGTGGCTATTCGCGCTGTATACTATTATACGAGATCGCGTCTCTCGTTCCACGATTTTGCAATAATTTGTTTTGACGTATACGATCGAGCAGCTCCATGCCCGAAGGAGGAAATTCGTAAAAGCACGTCATTGACTTTTTATTACGTACATAATGTAGTGTGTATTAAAATTGAATCTATGCGACGATCGATTGACCTCCGAAGATATTCGAATTTACCTTCGCATACCGATAATCCCGTGAAAGAACAACCAAGTACCGACGTCTTATCACTCGAGTCGGACGCATAGAAGGAAATGACGCTAAACAGAAGAATAAAAAAGAAGAAGAAGCTAGGAAGGCTTATGAGAATTCTCTTACGGCTGTTGCACCCGCGATCGAGTTCAGATGCGCTCCATTCCGCAAGCCCCTTGATACGGCTATCGAATCGAAAGATGAGATTGTATTGTAGTCTCGGCTCGCTCACACGTAGCCAGGTCACCGCCGACGATTAACGCACAAAGACGCCCCGAGCCCGATTTACGTACGTTTCAAAACTTGTTTGCTTAATACGTGAATACCTGCGACGACTAGCAGACAAATAATTTACGATTTGCACAGCTATAAAAAAAAAAAAAGGAAGAAAAAATAATTCAACCTCGTGCGCGACTTATATTTTACCGATGTTTCATTTTAATATTGTTTTTTAAATCAGTGTATGTATGCAGGGTACACATTGCGCTCGCCACTCTGAATATACACACGCGCGTACATAAGGAGGCACGCATGACGAGGCCCTCGTGTAGAGCTGCACGTTATCGCGTACACGACCGCGACGCGAACAAGAAGCAGAAAAAAAAGAACGAAATTTCGCAAGCCGATCGACGGAGCGTTAATTATTGTATCAAAATATTTTACGAAGCTTTCGAAACGTTAATTAGCCGAGACCGGCGCGTCCCGCGCTCTTTTCCGTTCCGTATATCATACGCGATGCGATAGCTGCCAAATGAGATGCGCGCATAGGACGTGCTGTAATTCGCATAAGCACTGCCACACTCTACGCTTTCGAACGTTCAAAAAGCTCTGCGCGCAGTTTTTTCATAGTCGCCCGCGCGCAGGAATGAATAATTTTAAATTAAGCTCCGACGAAATTCACGACGAGTCTCGATCGACGTCATATATACTCCGCGCGATTATCGTTAATAAAAATACGCACGTAACGAGGCAGGTCAGCGCGGCTGAAAATTAAACTATCTCGCAAAAATGTGTGAAAACGGGTCAACGGCTGCGACGCCGCCTCTATTATTCGAGAATATCGGGTAACCGTTCCGATCTTTATTGCGTTTATCGCTTAATTTTACGATTCCCTTTGAAAGAATGAAACGTTTCACCCAATTTTTGCCTGGTCAATACACCGCGGTAGGCTCGACCAGGCCATAACCTCGTTTCTGCGCCTCTCGTCAATTGGCGTTTCAGAACCTTTTAACGTTGAATCGCTGGGTAAATACGTAAAAATTATCCAAATATTAATAAGATAAATTAAAAAAATAACGAATGAATCGATAGTACGACTCTCCAAATTTAGTTTTGAACACTTGGGACTTGTACGAACGTTTCCTAGAATCAATTAAAAACGCAGCGCATACAATAGATGCGGCATAATCGCATCTGTAATACATGACGTAGATCAGAGGCTGACGAACGGCCGGGCGAGAAGCGAGATGGATCGTTCGGAGGCGTTCGACTGGCAGCACTTGAAAATGCCCGCGTCTTTTCCGCAATTATTATATATACACGCAGAAAGAGAGACGTACACGAGTCGACAAAGACAATGTATGATAGGAGGATAGGTGCTCGATACATACGAAGGCTCCAAGTCGAGCTAAGCATCCCCCTTCACCCCCCGCCGTTCAGAATTGGCTCGGATCGGTCGCCGTGGTAAGTACGCGAATCGCGATCGCCACCACTACATAATAACACGAGTGTACATAAGCTGGCGTCCTCCCCCTCCTGCCTCGGTGCTGCTGCTGCTGCTTCTCCTCCTCCCCCCGCTAGCTGCAGACACGGCACACGGTAATCGTGACGCTCGGCGGCGGCCCGGCTGCTCTGCGCTGCTGCCGCCGTCGCCGCTCGCTCGCTCGCTGCCTCTTTCTCGCCGAGCCGTGTCGCTAACTTTTCAGTAGGTGCGAGTCTGCGAGTCAAGCTGCGTCGTGTGCTTATAGTGTGTCAAAACTATTAGTGTGCTGCGTTCAGTTGACCGAATAAAAGCTCGCGTCAAGGCGATTCTTGTATTTCCTTCGAGCAACCGTCATTGACACTTCGACTATCGACGTTCGACAAAGTCATACACGTTACACTTCAACGTCCACAATCGCAATTACGTATTTTATTTCCTAATAATATATGTGTTAAACAACATATTTTGTGTTGAAGCAAATAGCCAAGATATTTCATCTCGCTAATAATCGTCAAAACTATCGACGTGTATTCTTCAACGTACACGAATCGCCGAGGATTTCAAGAGCCGAGCTTTTCTCGAGGCAATTTAGTGTGCGACCAAAATTTACATAAGCGCAACGAATGATATAATCCGGTGTGCTGTGTTGTTGAAAAAGTTCAGTGCTCTCTTTTATCTCTTTCTATTTAATTCGCCCCGAGCTTCGTAATAGTGTTTTTTTTGAAAAATCCAGCCTCAGAGTGTGCACGTTTTCCAGCGAATTTTTAAACGCATCTTGGTAGTCGCATAACCGCCAGTCATTCCAGAGTCGATCTTCTGCTTTTCGACCAGTCAAAAGCACATTTTGTCCATTATCAGCGCGTGTGCGTGCTTGTGTGTGTGTGCAGCTGAGCGAATAGAAGAGATTCGCTCGAGATTCGAACTTGTCTTTAAACTGTGTGTCTCTCGCAACCAGTGTGCCAAGAAAACGAGCCGCTCAAACTGCTCGCTCGTACAGATATATGCGTACGTCAATTTAAACGCGTGTACATCAATATTCGCATACACGCCGATCTATCGTATGCTATTTTATACAAGTGTGCTGAAATTATTGTATTTGCCGGAAGAAAGTGTGCTGCGCCAAGAGAAAAAACAAGCTGCATCCAAAACGCACTGAGAGATCGTCGATGCCCGGTGCGTTCTAGAGTTCGTGTCTCGTTTCGTTGAGGGATAAGCAAGCAAAAGCGGCAGTATCGGCACAGCAAAATTTCGGAGCACGCAGCCCTAGGTTATTCGTCGATTTTGATTACAAAGCAACGGTCAACGTGAAGCAGCCAAAACGACGAGATACATCTCGGAGAAAAATGTAAGTACTGCCATGTTATTCTACAAGACGTACTTTTATTGTTTATCGTACACTGTAAGGTGTTTCTGATTCTGTAACTGATTAAAATGTAAACACACCGAATTCGGTGCTCTGTCTATATTAGCTTGAGAAATATTGATACTGTTGCCGCTTACTTTAACACAGGGGCGGCTCCTACTGAGCCAGATTTACGTTTTGTCGTTGTTGCAGAATCAAACGCTTTACAGTGTGTCGATATAATCGTTAATAAATAAGTAAACAGAATCAAACGATGTCATTGCGAACAAAGGGCGAATCGCATCGCGAAAATCGGATCACTTTCGAACGCGAATATAATTCCCGGTCTCGCTGTAAATATTGTGCCGGAACGCGAATAAGGGATGAAACTTCTCTTCCGCGAGTACACGAGCGAGCGTAGAATCTCGGAGTTTCTGGAAAGTTCGCGGCTGCGCGAGAACCTACGCTACATTACGTATATGTATACTCTGCTGCGCGAAATACCGAATGTGCATCTATATCTCGTGCGGCGCAACCTACGCTTCGTCGTATACATGTGTATATATCATAACGTCGAGAGCTGTTCTCTGCTTGTCTGCTTGTTTACTTTTGAGCTTTTTAAAAACGTATAAGCGGTGTGTTGCGCGCTAAACTGCACATCTGCCCTACGGCGCTACTGACCAGGCTTCGTTTACAGCGATTATTGTGGCTCGAACTTAACCTCTCTGCTGCAGTGCACTCCAGTTAGATCCGTTTTTTACATCGCATGCGAAAGAGAAAGAGTGACTTTAAAGAGCCACATTAAATGCCGTGCTCGTATAGATACCTGTTTTTCGTGGCAAGACAAGAAAAGAGGACGATAGCTCAACGCAAAACTGGTTTTCGCTCTAGATTTTTCCTCTGTTGTGTGACTAATTATACACTCTTCGTACGATCAATCCATGTTCTATGTATTCATTTTCTTATATTCCCTCAATTTTTTGCGCAAAATATTCTCATTACGTTCGAAAACAAACAATTTCTCTATTTTTTATACATGTACTTGATACATCAATTTGATACATTATACCAAAGCTGAAAAACGTGCTCTTCATTTTTCAATAATTAACCAAGCTAATATTTGCTCGAATACACGAAAATTCCTTGATGGATTTTTGTCTCTGATCAACAACGTACCCTTGTGTCGTTACACATTCATTTTCAATGTTATATGTAGCGTCAATGTCATCGCCATGATGATTTTCTGTGTTTGTTAGCGTGTGTATATTTTACGTGTTTATTTTGCGCGAAATTTCTTCCATTGACCTGCATCGATCGCGCTTGAAAATATTTTTTGAATTACAAGCACAACACACTTTTTTCGCTAGCCTTGCCAGAATTAATCCGATTGGCCAATGATCGAGGTTTTCCAGTCTCGACGCATCATACGTTATATCGTTAGTAGTTCATAAAATGTCAGAGTTTTTTAACATCATGTATGTCTGTATCTCTGTTGCAAAGCTTCGACAAAAGGAACGCGCTTATTGTGGCACACCAAAAGCTGAAATTTAGCAACGAAAGTAATGTCATGGTATTTGCATTAAGATAGCAATTAATTATTGACCAAACAATTGTTTCATTTAGTCGATGCGGCGATCGTCAGGCAAAGGCTAACCAACCCAGTATACAAGAGAACTGTAAAGTCTATAATCACGAACTTTTCTACTCCAAAAAGTATTATAACATACACATATTAATCCGTTTGATTGATATATTTTGCAATGAAAACGCAAATTGTCTTTTCGCTTTCATACCGACGATTTTTCTCTTTTAAACAAATGAGAATAACAAATTCAAACCTTGTATCTCATTGCGTTGCGTGATTTTACAATACTATGTAATGGCGAAGTAATATCAAGTATAAAACGTGTCTCGCACACCAATGAATGGGAAAACCCCAATATATTCGTACCCCGAGTGCGAATGCGTATACAACTGTGTGTGTATGTGTGTGTGTGTGTGTGCACGGATGATGTATAATTACTCTTGTGTACGTGCCAAGTAAAAAGTGCTAGTTGACATAAAAATGAAAAATGACATAAAATGCCTCGTTTACAGATAATTAAATTCGTAAATCTGGCTTTTCAAGCACGGAGTTACAAAAATGCTTGAAATTCTCTTCCTTCATACTGTGCACTATATATATTCACAGCTTTAAGAGAGAAAAAATTGTTTCTTACTATGAACGAGCACATATAGGAATCAGATTTGCACTTTTCTAATGACGGGAAAAAATGTGCTGCTTTGGCCACACGTATAGTTGCTCGCGAACATCGCATTAAAATGCAAGCGTTGCAATCAACGAGTTGGAGGCAGAAAAAAATGTTAAAAAGCAGCGTGAGCAAAGGCGGTTTGCGTGTAAATTTGCTCACACGAAAATCTGCCGGTGCGTCTTCTGTATGTAATGAACTGCGAGTATTCATTTGGATTTCAATATATTATTTATGTACATCCGATAGATAATAATTTAGGACATGCTTGTTTTCTTACCGTTCGTTTTACCAATTTGTTGATAAATATAACAAAAATTAAAATACTGATGAATACTGGTAATAATAAGCGACGTACGCGCTTGAAAACGTAGACATTTTTTTTCTACTGCAGGTACCCGCTAACGTATTTACGAAATGATACAGGGTCAGGTGGTTTTGACAAGTACACATATTTCTCCTTAGGATATAGCATTTATCGTATACAATTCTTAAAAAATATATCCTCTGGTTTATAAGTGTACGAATTTTTGAAGAGTACTCGGGGATTCTTTTCCTTTGTAAAAAAGCTCTCTCGTCTTCGTGCTGCTTAGCCAAGATATACGATACTTGTTAAAATTTGTAAGGAAAATACACGCAGACACTCAAATCTCTTCATTTGTTCCCGCTGTCGATCAGAACGCACATATCCTTTGTTCTGCTACGCTTCTTTTTTTCTCGCTCAACGTGCTCGTGGGATATGAAAGCCGCGGGCAAAGTGGTAGCAAGCGCTTGCTTTGATGCTCGACTTTTATACTCTGTTATTGCAATCTCAGTTGAAAGCTCTTTAAAAATTGTATTAACATCTTGAAAAAACTTCTAGGACTCAAAAATAGCTCATTGTCTTTGTTTTATCGTGAAGTTACTGAATTCAGCTATCTGATGACAATTTTTCTACCAAAATCCAAAAGTTCAGATTCAATAATTAACTAACTATTTAAGGCTGCTGTTCACTAAAACGCAATTTTAAAATTTCTCTTACACTACTTGATGATTAAAACTGTTATCTTTTGTCGTACTCGCCTGGAAAAATAATTTTCATCGCTACCTATGGAGAGTGCTAATTTCATGCACAACTATGGACATCTCGAAATCGACTTTCCTCATACTATGATAAAAAATAAAGTACACAATTAGGGTGGGTTTCTATATTGCACGAATGTCAAGTTTGCTTTCCGAGTAGTGAGGTTTGCATAGATACGAGCCCTGCCCCCGTTGCGTAATGCCCTATTACAACACAATCAACACAAAAACTTTCAAAGTATTAAAGTTTAGAAAGTAAAATAACGAATAAAACAGTCGTGCGTCGGTGGCCACGACGTTGGTAACTTCGTTCGCGCGCAGACTTAATAATAAAAATAAAAGAAGATAAAAGAGCTTGAGCCTACCCCAGCAAACCAGACATAAAGCAAAGTTTCGAGCTGAAGATGCACACGAATTTCCTTGCTAGCATACGTAAGCAGAGAAAAGTGAAGGAAGAGGAGCCATCGTGAAAAAGTTAAGAAAAAGAGAGGCCATAATACCTGAAACGAGACGTGTCGAGTCGTCGAATGAAGAAACGAGTAGACTTGTATCAAGCACTGTAAACCTATGCGCTTGGTTAATATTAATTTGGTATGGCGAGAAAAACGTAAATAAAGCAAAATGTGGTCAATGCATGTGCCTATAAAAGTAGTATTGTTACTAATATTATACGTTTTTCTACTAATTCCATTATATGTATTTGTATTTTCGATTTATGGATAGCAAAATATCGAGAAGTCAAAAAACTTTTTGCAATGTCTTTCATTTTTAATCACAACGTGTCAAAAATGTTAACTATATTTGCACTCAAGTAGTTTTTATTTGTTCATTACAATCTTATTTTCTGGATCATAATGAAAAAAATCAAGTTTGAAAGATTTAACATCTCGTGGATGATGCATGCGACGTCGAGTGGAATTATTTTATTTGACTCGGGAGAGAAAGAGAGAAAGAAAGAAAGAAAAATACCGAGGTAGCTATTACACCAGGCGAGCCTTTGCTTTTCGCAACGGCAACGAGTATGAAGATGGTTTTTAAAACCAGTTTCGCGAAAAGGAAGCAGAATGCACTTGTGTGCATGTGAAACTTTATAAGCTTCTTCGAGCTGAGTAAAAGAGAGAGGGAGAGATTGATGATAATTTTAATCGAATCAGAAATCGCCGGCAGAAATGTATCGCGCGTGCGTACACGTATCTGAGGCACGTTGATAAAATTCCTCAAATTTCACCGTGCCACTTCCTGCTCTTCTGCCAAAGCAATTGCGCTTTCTATTGTCCTCAACGTGAAAAAGTGCGCAAATTGTTTTTTTTTGTTTACTAGATTATTTTAGTAAGTCTACATATCATCATTTGGTTATTTTTCTCTCGGTACCTGTTGCAGTGCCTACAGCGAAAACAGTAAGCGGAAGTGCAGCACAATCAACGCGCGAGGTTATTCTCATTGAAAGCAAAACTGTTTGCACGATGAGTCAAATTTCATATTTTTTGCAAAGGATGAAAAAGTTCTTTTGCTTTTCATATGCTTTCGAATATAAATTAGGCAGCAAATTGATTTTCTTATAGTCTGAAAATGAATAACAACATAATCCGGATAAGATTACGAATCAATGTTTTTCATAGATGTTATCGCATTGTTTAGCGAATAGCACTTGTGCACTGTGTGATTGATCAAACACACACATATCAAAGTATAAATACACACACCTCACGCTTAGTCGTTCGTTTCTACTCATGCTGCACTTTTCTATTTTAAGATTATCATCATCATTTGTACAAGTCCTATGACATAATGCAATTTGTATAAGCTAAAATATTTTGTTATACTATCATTCTATATTCTTGATGAAAATTTTAACTCAATCTCTCTCATTTGATGCTTTGAAGGAAAGTAGTTGTACATAACTTTAATAGTTTAGGCAATTATGCGATTAACTGATACAAAAACTATTAATTATTATACTTTTAATTAATCGTGTAAATTAATTCGATCACATTATTAAAATCAGTCATTTTTTTACGATAAATAATAAAATATATGACTCTGTATTTTACTTAATGCGCACCGTCTGACTTTGGACAACCTTAGATTTTGACCATGTTGAATATGGGTGGTTATTCAAGTAAACCGACAAGTCGATTAAATTTAAAAGGACCCGTAGGTTATAACTTGGCAGATAAAAGAGTGCACGCGCAAACATTACACAAACATCCTTCTTGGCTTATCGTGAGCGGTTATTCACATTACATGTTTGCGGAAGAATTGAAAAAAAAATACTTGCGTAATTTGGCGTAAACTCGCTGACCGCGATAAAACTGGGAGTATCAATCATGTGACAGTGGCAGTGGGACAAAGGTTAGCATTTCTATGCAGCGCGTCACGTGTCAGCGAGTTTACTTTTACTCATCGTAATGCTCAATTTACTATGGTATCCTATGAGCAGCCGCACCACGTTCGCGTGTGTATGTGTTTTAGACAAAGATTATTACTGACGCACGAAGCTAGCTGCACGTCAATGGCCCGCGCGAAGTATTCGTCGATAAGAGTCGCATCGATTGTACTGTACGAGAGGATATTAGAGCTCGATTAATATTAGAACAACGTATCGAGTACAAGTGAATTTCGCAAGCCCTGTAAAATGCATATTAGGAATATGAAGAAAGCTGTGGCCGTTGGCCACCCACGCGAACAAAAATAGAACGTTGTGTGCCTCTAATTTTTACGTTTCGTGTCACGCGTTTCCCTTCGCTCGAAAACCGCCGCGTGGGTGCATCTCGAGCTGCTTGTACATTCTTGTTTACGCTGCGCTACGGTATACCAAGTCTACAATGTGTACATTACTGTGAATTCATTGACTTATTTTTACTCGTACGTAGTATTTTCGGACGCTTCTTTTGCACTGGATACATTGATGAAGTACTCACTACATCAATACATTGATTTTTTTTATGTTCAAACGCGTAGAAAGCTCTCGATTAAAATCTAAATCTGTGAAATAATTCTGATAAACTGCTAACTTATCATCACATGAATAATGAAAAAGCATAAAATTGATTTATCGAGCATGTGTATAGTAAAAAATCGATATGTATATGAAAATTTTCCACGGTCTAAATGATTTGTAATATTATCTACAATTTTTTAATGTACAACATGCACGTAGTTTTAATTTATAGAGCCAATTGGGTGTAATTTGCAAGCCTCACACTGTACAAGTTTTGCTAGCACAGATACCATTTATCGATCGGATGCATTATAATGTGTACGTATACATGCAGGCTGTCACTATTATACAAGTTCGCTGATTTTTTTATCGTAGCCTCTTATAATTCAGTTGCACGCACGCAGATAGGTCGATATAGAGTAAGCCGCTAGACAGCTCAACGGTGGCGCGACGCATAAAGCAGCCGCAGCGTCGACGCGTGATCAACAACTCTATTTTTCTGCAGCACAGAATGCGATTTCTATTTTTGATCAGTCTCCTCGCAGGCACAGCAGTAGCTCTCCTATTTTGACGTGTTAGTGGGTGTATTTACGCTCGTCCGTTTTTACTTTTCATTAAATAATATCCACGCAACGAGCTTTTTCATCTTTTAATTAAAAAATTGTCGATAGCTGTATTGCTTAAATCGTTTCATATACCGACAAACTTGCTGCTGTTGTCGCAACGCGATCAAGTGAAATTTACATTATTCGCCGCAACATGATTGCTGCACGCACATGCACAGCGCGAGAAGGCAAATTTACACAGCATATGGAATTCTTGGCTCATACGTGCACGCGAATTATTACATTGTTTTTTAAAAACATATTGTTCACGTGGAATGAAATAATCATTTTCACGCTCGAAAATAAACATATATAGCATAGTCTCTCGCGCAAAATCACCACTCCGATCGCTCCAAGGTTTTTTCAATATTTTTGTTTATTCAAACAAGAATCGTTGCATAGATATATACGTGTGCTTTTTCACACTTGCATATAGACGAGCCGAGACATGGATTTTATAGTCGCGCTACTTGCGGCAAGTCTCGATGCCCGAAGGCCGTGGCTTTGACCGAGTGTGCGTTTTTACACATATACGCGCTGATTGTTAATGCTCTGCAGCGAGGAGGAGCTCGCGAAATTGCGCGCAGCTTTGCATGTGTTTATACTTCAGATGAGTTGTAAAGCGACCTCTTAACAAGCTCGGATTGTTTTTTTTTATGACATTAGCGGGGGGAATTATTTATATAGTTATAATACGTGCCCGAAGCAGTAGCGCCGCGCATTAGTAGCGATATACGTGTTTCATTTTCATAATCGAATGCGAGTGAACCGAAGCCGCTTGTGTTATACGCGCGCTCGCGACACGCAATTATGTACTCTTTCTACCAAGTATGTACGTGTGCCTTTGACACATCGCTTTCAATGCCTTGCACTCATTAAATAATGATTTCCAACTAGAAAAAGCATCACATCGACGACATAGCGTTGTCTAACTTGCATTAAGACGTCAGCAGAGCTAATTGGAATGTCATTTATCGCTCACCTGATTTTAGTGTGATTCTCAATTTGTCAATAAAAACGTGACGTTATCGCAAGGCTGCATAGAAAAATGCATTTATCAACGATAAAAGCCTCCACGACGAGATATTATAGAAACAATAACGTTAAACGAAAAAAAATTTCATTGACGACATTAGATTCGAGCACTCGATATTTTGCTAGTTTTATCTGACTCGATTGCTCGATAGTTGTGCGTTTTTTACCTAGCTTACTCTGAATTATCATCGTACTTAAAAATGTAAGAAACCAAAAAAGCTTCATCAAGCTTTTATGAGCCAAACTCTATCGAACACTAATGGTTCAAAGTAAACTATAAGCTCTTTACTCGTATGTGTGTACTTTCTTTCCTCTCTTCAAGGATATAATCGCTACACGATACATCGAAGTGACAACTAATTGACAGTACTAAACGTATACGTCTGTGCACAGAAATCTCGATATGCCGAAGAGCCGCTCATGTACCGGCGACGCGCAGCTTTTGTTTCGGACAGAAAATCCGTTCTTGGAGCGCATCGACTCGGGTCACACACGCAAGCGGACATTACGCGACGCCGAGCAACGTAAGACAGAAAGTAAAGCCAATCGTAGGTTCTCATGCGAGCAGGCCATTTTTAATATATTAAATGCGTATGCATATATAATAATAATTACGCGCCGTTGCAGAGTACATCGATGTGTATCCGCAGTCTCGTATCGCGTATACTAAATTCATGCTATGCAGAGCTCGCGTGGCGAAAAGAGTAGTTAGCGCAAGCACACGCGGCGGCTGCAGCAAGAGTAAGCGGAGACGTTACTCGCGATAAAATTGCGCAAGTTGTTTACGGAAGATACAGCGGCAAGTAGCTGCTGCGTGCATCTAATGTAATCCATCGGCAGTGCAAAGGTGAATAAAAAATTTCGACGAGAAAAATTCCACGCGTCTCTTATGGCAAAGGGGCCATGGGTATAGCCACAGCTGTGTAATCCGTGCTCGTGAACACGCGTTCGTAGCATACGTATACGTTTGCCTGAGCGATACACTCGCCGCTCTCGTCCGCGCGCATGTACAATATGCATGCATAAATGCGCCAAAGAGAGAGGAAAAGTGTGCGAGCGAGCGTATGTGTAAAGGCCGTTTGAATAGTATATAGCTATACTACGTATAAAGCTCGTACAAGAAAACAGAGGGAGAGAGAGAGAGAGTTGGACTAGGTCGTAATACGTAAGCAGCGCACAAGCGTCACGTGACACGCACATCGTAGACTTTTTGCAGCGCATAGCTACATAATATACACAGCCGACTGATCTGTAATGTCTTTAGATGCGGTGCAATTGTCTTTACATGTACGATCGTCCCTCGGTATATAGCTATAATGGAGCGTCCGACGCGTGAGAAAGACTTCTTATATCATTGATGAATTTTAAATACCGATTCGCGACCTCTTTTCTCTAAACTATGTATGTAATACATAATCTGTATGAAAGTGCAGTAGCAACAAAAACAGCGACAAAAACAAGTAAAATAACAAAAACAGCCATTTGCATTCGCGCGATTACTAGGCAACGCATCTTTTAAATCTCACTGGACGAACGGATCTTGAATTAACAACAACAACAACAAATGGTTGTTGGTTTTTGTAAACTCAACGTGTTAAGCTCGCGCGTGACAGTATCAATGTTGGAGAACATTCGTGATCCTATTCTTACGAGCGTAATCCAATAAAGTCAATCGACGAGCGTACAAAGTAAGAGGGACCTCACTAGCTCGAGAACTACCAATGAAAGTAGAGAGAGAAAAAAACTATTACTTAGCAGGTACACATTTGCGCGTCGTTACTCGTCAAACGCACTATTTGCAGCACACGTTTACAAAAGTGTTGGCAATTTCTGGCAAGAGAGAAAGAGAGACAGAGGGAGCTAGAGACGCTGCAATATCTGACGAAATTAATGTTATTATAAGGACTGATGGATAAGTACCACTTAAGCCGGGGAATAGTAGCGAGCTTACGCACTCGCACTGCTGCTGCTTATGCACTGCTCGAGAGTGAGAAATGCATACACACACGTATACATAAATGGGTACTGTACGCGCAATCAAAAGGGTCACGCCGTTGCTCCGTATAGAGTGTGTGGACGGAAAACAATTTCAGACTTTATACTGCGACGGAGTGTCATCGTCGTCATAATCGGGTCTGGCAAATGGAACGGTGCATTGTCATACTTGCGCTGTCTTGCTTAATTCACGGAGGCATTATCGAGAAGCGAGCGTGATTCAATGCTGAACATTTTTAAATCACAAAATCTCGCTAGAAATATGTAAAGTGCGATGATCAACGATTCGCGAGCTAAAAGCGCGACGAGCCTCGGGAAAACTATTGGCTCAGCATCTACTTTTCCTATCGTATGTATCCACGATATCGTGACTATATCAGTGATTTGCATTTCGAACGCGCGACTTTTATTCTCGCGACTTTTCCGCGCGCGGAAGTATCGCTAACAGACTCGCAGCTCCAGTTTCGCGTAACGCAGCATGTAAAAATTTTACTTTACCAAACAGCCGCCGTCGCATTCTCAGAATAAGATATGACCGGTGAAAAAACAACAGACAAGCATCGGGGATGTCCCTGCTGGTTCGAGCTAATCAACCGCCACGAGGAATTACACGCCGGGAATCATTGTCATATAATAACGACGCGCGCTCTACACCGCTGTCAATTGAGTAGATTGCGGCGGGCATAGATGCTCAATGATGCAGCGTGTGCCCACGGCGCAGGAACAAACGCAAGAAATGATAAGATGCGATTGGTTGATTGACGCAGCTAGGCAGTTTTAATTTACTCGAGTATATAATATATATACTCACATATTATGTGAGTTACACAGTTATCTGCTGATATGCAATACACTGCTGCACCTCGCTCGCAGCATATGGACGTTTTGTTACGTTGCTTATATATTATTATATATTACAAATATCGATTGATCGCGGGGAGTCACCGATCTCGTGTTACGCACCCGCACAATCGGCTCGTATATAAAAAAAAGTCACAAGCTTTAGCACTTATACTTGAAGCTAGGCTTTACATCAGCCCTTTTTTCTTATTTTTGTTTGTATAACTCGACGAGAAATGTACGCCAGTTGACAAGGTTATTAAGAAAATAATGCGACAAAATTTTAGTGTGAACCATGAGCCAGTATGTATACTACTTAGGCGATTGTTGATTTGTGCTTATATGACGTAACACGCTTGCTTAGCGTAAGCACACACACACACACACGTATATATGCACGTGTCGCATATGGAAAAAAAAGTATGAAAATAGAAAAACGCTGACGCTCCGTATTAGTCATATGAATGCTGCGAAATTCAGTCAAACTCGTTAATTTTCCACTTGTAATTTGCAGTTACTAGCATGCAAAGCCAAGATGCCGTGTGCCATTTGCGCAAATTAATTTTGATTCTATCATTCTTCATGCATAAATCAATCATTCATTTCGTATTTTTAAAATTATAATAAAAAAACTCAATTGAACTAATAGATTGTATATATAAACAAATTACTTTGTATAATGACGTTGTTCAGTTGTTAGCCGATAAGGAACAAACCTCCACTAACTCGCTGCGAAATTAAAGAGAGAAAAAACTATAGTGTAAACCTTTCGCTATTCAGTGTATCCTTACACTTTGTCTATTGCAATAGACAGTAATGCACAAGAGAGTGAAGACTTTACTTTCGAGACGCTCCCGTACTCAACAAGTGTATAGGCGTATTTTATCGATGTTAGTTGTACATATTGCTCTACAGTCGACAGAAAATCATTCGCAAGCTCTCTCGTGCTTATTTTTTCCTCTGTCCCGTTGTACTTAATACGAATTAAACATTTCGAAAAAGGAAAGCCTCAATTACCTGTTCATGCATTTGACTTGGACAGCTCGTGATGTGAAAAAATCACGAGTGCAGGCAAATACGTACTTTGTGCATACGTGTGTACACACAATGTGTGAATGTACACAATATATAGCTTGAGAGTTTAGCTCAACAAGGTCGAATCGCTTCCTCTCGTGTCATCATTGCAGCAGCAGCGGCAACAGCTTAGCATTAGCGTAATTTGCTCTTTCTTGAATAATCATTCTAGTCTTTTGGATTTGCCCCTTATATCGCATGGATAGATTTGGTATACGTGCATTTCTTTCTACTTCCATGTACAAACTCAATGAGAGTTGCGCGATTCACTCTGAATCCATGTCCGGTCTTTTCACTCGTTTCAACGTTTTCTTCCTCGTCTATTACCTCTTCCTTGTATTATCATTATAGCTGTCAAGCTCACTCAAGTCTCGAAATATTGAAAACATATGGAACCTGAGTTTTGATTTCTCCTATAGTGTATCCGAAAATTTAAATATAAACATAGCAAAGCAGTATTTGACAAGTAGCTCACTTTTCATGGTCAGCGCATACTTAATTAACCAACGATTCGATTCATTAAAGATTGTGGCTTACGTTGGGCTTAATCGTGCGTCGTTTCTGTTCGATTAAGCCGCTTCATTAGGAAGATAAGCTTAACTTGAACACTTTTAATGCGGCTTTCTTTATCAGCTGTATAAAAGAGAAAGACTATAAGATATAAATTCCATTTCAATGAAAAATACAAAATCCGGTTTCGCACGAGCTTTTGTGTGTATTTTTAGATACGCGAAGCTCAATGGAGTACGTCCTCTTATCGCTTCATCGCCTAGCCTTGTAAATAATAATATGTATGCAATTAGATTGCATAAAATGATGACGATGAGTCAGAGCTTTCGCTGCTCTCGTTTCGAGCTTGTGCGTATATAGACGCGTGGAAAAAAGCTCCAGCGACATAGTCTCACCATATGGCGTTCGTGTTACATGCGCGTATGCACGTTATTGACTCGAAAATACAAAAATAAGTATCAGTTGTAAATTGTCACCTCCTTCAAAAATGACTCGTGCGAAACTCGTACACGTCTTGCATGACGGTATGAATTTTTACTTGCGAAACTAACACGGCAACAACTTGTAAAAGAGTATAAATATCTTCTCGTTCCAGGCTTCGTAATAAGCAGCTTTTCAGCAACTTGGAAACGTCGTCTCTATGATAGCACATATATTCAAGAGAGAATATCCCATTGTCTTTTTGGGGATAACTTCTGAACGTATACTTACGCGTAGGTCGTTACATCATATTCGCGCGTAAATTTTCATTCATACTCACGAAACCGAACAACGACGTAGACATAAAATGCCGCCTATGGACGAAAACAATTTCCTCATCTTCAACCAGTTAACTGTCCGCATTAACGATATTTTCAGCATCAAAAAATATATATGTTGTGAGATATTTTTCTATTCATCGATCGATGACGTTACTTGTGTATCCCTGAGTAATTTTCATAACATTTGCTCGCGAGCTAGACATATGCATTGTCAATGGATTTATCAGCTCGTCGCTTACATTCAGCTGCGAAAACAAAAAATTCAGCCTAGAAATGCAGTTGTACAAACGATATTATCGCCTAACATGTTTTGGCTACAAAAACGCCGTAACGATCTATATTATTGACAAAAGTCTAGCTCGGTTTTATAGCACCGACGTGCGCTGTGACGTGCAATAGTCGTCATTGGAACACGCACACGCGCGGAGGAACGAGAAAGAGGGAGAGAGAGAGGATAGTCGTCACTCGCTGCTAGAGAACATTGGCCTATAATTGAAAGGACATTGTACTTGTTGGATGTTTTTTCATCATCAATTTCCATCGTTCATTACGTGTGAGTTTCAGATAGACTCTTTCTCTCAATTAGAGTGTATATAGAGCTGCTTACGATATGTCACATCGATTTAGATAGCTCAATGCTGAATTGCAATTTTTTGTCATAGCTACAATAATATTGATTTGAGTACATCGAACGTAGTTAATTTATATTCACAGCGAAAACGCTTTTGGAATATTTTGTTACCAGTATTGTGCGCATAGAGTTGTACTTAAAAGTATATGGTTTTGTTTTATAGCTGTCTTGCCTCGATCTATAAAATTTAACTAATTCTTGGGTCATTTTCTCTCTCTATCTCTCCTCCTCTCTCGAATATTTCTGGTACATTGAGTATTCATAGAAAATTACAACTCGAGTGACGTCAGGCGGGTGCGCGCACATGGGTTTGTAGTTTGCAGTTTGCACCAGCCGCGCGCATATATACAACCTGTACACTCGGTGTAATAGAACAAAAGCATTATTCATCTCCGGTATTGCCGCACTTGCCGTGTACACGATCGCGAACGCCGACGATAGAAAAGCTAAAAAAAAAAGAGAGTTACGTAGCTAATGCGAGTTAACGAAAAGTCATTGTTCATGCTCAAGGAGTGTATTGAAAAATCGCTGTATTATTGAAATTCTGCATCGTAGGTAAGTTGCGACGCGGCTCTCATTAAACGCGAATGTGCGCGCTGCGCTGGCCTAGCTCGGTGCGCGATTTCATTTTCAGGGAAAGTGACCTCGTTGTTTTTTTTTTCTTAGTTCATTCGACCGAGTGCGAATGCATATATATATAGGTACCAAGCGAGCGTCTAAAAGAGAGCGTGTGCAATGGAATTTCGCGCTGTGGCCTCATATATATATTTCATTGTTTTTCGCTTCCAAAAATAACAGCCAACTTATAATCGAGCTTTTAAAAATAATTTCACGGAAAAAAGCTGTGCAAAGCAGCGTACAATGCACGAATCGAAAAAGAAAAGTCATTCAGTTCGATAAGGTCTCTCCTCGATGTGCTCGTATACACGTGGCCAAAAATACTCAAGCTAAAATAACGTATACGAGCATACTAAAGCGTATTTAATCTTTGAAGCATTAGACGTCGAGCTGCGGCTGCTGCTGCTAATGCTATAAAGTGCACAGAAAGAATAGGCCCGAGCAGCGTTGCAGCTCGAGCTCTCGAGTGCAACAACCGGCTGTAACTCAAGAGAGAAAGAGAACATAGTTTTCGCGCAACCGGAACGTCCCCTCTCCCTCTCTCTCTCTCTCTCTCTTTCTCTGTTCATTTTGTTCTTAACGCGATTGACGAAGACGCCTTTGACGACGTTGAACCTACGTCAGAGAGAAAGAGGCGTACTGTATATATGCGCCTGCTCTCCCCATATCCAAGTATGGCGTTGCCGTCTTCTCAAGCATACGTTGAAGAGTTTTGATTAATTGTTTATATACCGACCACAAAAATATCACTTTTATCGCTTATAAATTTACGGATCTGACCGAATGAACGATTGCCAAAAGAGCGGCAAGTATTAAATACCGACCGAAACGTAATATTTTAACAATTTGGACTCTTTGTGCCTACAGCCAAGCTTCGATAGGCAAGCTTCGATACATGTGAGCTCGTAGCCCACAGTGTAATTTCATTGTCAATCGATGTGTTTGGTCTTCTGCTTCAGCCTCACCTTGTCATCCCAAAAAAACTGCTCACCGATACCACTACTCACTTATATTGATGCGCGTTCTTTAATAGTTTTACCACCTATTGAGGTAGATTCTGCAAACTGTCCACTGCTGCATTTCTACCTCTGCTATATTTTCTTCTCAACTGCCACTTCCACTTTTTTTGCTTCGATTGCCTTTATACGGTAGCGAGTCTCGGGACTCGATCAGCAAAGGTCTTTCATTCGCGAAGGCTATCCTATACACAAGAGAAAGGGTTATAGATATTTTAAATTTCCGCTTATGTCATTGCCGACTTTGTATCAAATCAAAATCGAGTATTAGGAAGAGAATTGCGAAATATAAGAAGGAACCCTTCGATGCACGATTCTGATCGTCGTGTAGAACGCGCGCGGCTAAAGAATAATTATTTTACTAGTTGGACTTACATTATGTGTGAATATGTGCGCTCGCTATTACGTAATATGCAGCAGTAACCTACAGAAAGCTATATTTTGCTCAATTTCACAAAATTGATCGTTATTCCGAACAAGTGTAATTATTGTAGTTGTGTCTCGTCGAAGTTAAAAAAAATTATTTTTTTCAAAATCGACAGCCGACTTATAATATATTAGCGGCTCACTCGTCTATAAATATTAATAAAAGCAGTAATGTGTTTGTAGCGGTCATTCGACTATATCATTTCGAAACGCTAGAAAACATGTATATTTCTATCTCTTGCCAAATTTTCATATATGTTTGTGTGTGCACACATACGCACGACTTGACACTCTCCCGGCGCCAGTCGCGTGGGCAACGATCTACGAAAGAATCGAGTTGCTCCCCTCTCGCAAGGGCCAAAATTATTTGTGCCAAAGCGTAATGCAGTCACGCGCCTTATCGCACATTTAAAAATGTGCACTTACGTATTTTCTATGAAGACTCGTGCAGCGATTTCTCTATCTCATGCAAAAAGGAAAACGTAATCTCTCTCTTTCTCGCGAGCGAGCGAGTGATGACGTCTTGGCGTTCTATTCACCTATATTGTAGATTTATCCTACTAACGAACTGTCGCGTTTTCACTTACTGCTGCCGATGCCGCCGCCGCTGCCACAAGGAAGGTCAAATATTTTAAAATGTACATAATGTTATACCAAGCGCATATATGCGCGCAAATTATTATATCCGTGCATTATTGTACTCGCGCTTTCTTTACTCTCTTCGCGCTGCAATTCGAGTGTTGCAAATATACTAACAATAGGAGAAAATACTGGCGCCAGTGCAAAAGAGGAGAGAGTAAGGATGACACGTGCTATTTTCCAAGCGGATTTTCAGTTCGACCATCCTCCGCGGCTTTTTATGACACGTATACATCCAGAGAAATCCTCGTTTGTCCAATTTTTCTGCGTATTCAACTTTGAGAAAAAAGTCTTAATAAACAAAAAATTTGTGATTCTTGATAATGAACTTTTTCTAGTATCGTGCGTGAAACATTTGTTAAATTTATGCTAACAAAATGTGGAACAGATCGTTGCATTTTCGCAAAATAAATCTTTGTCCGGAGACATCAACATTTTTTTCTTGTTATATTATATAAAATTATGTTTCATTACAATCTCAAAAAATGGAGACGATTAACAGATTCTACATTTTTTAATGAATTAATTTTACGAAGATCACAATTATTAATTGTAATTTTGCAAAATACACCGTTTTCAATGATACAACAATGAAAATATCCACTAAAATCATACACATCACTATAGCTCTTAGACTGTGATTCGAAGACTATATACACGTGCCAAATTTATTTAGCCTGTTACGTAATTCAGATTGCCAAGGTCTTTTTTTTATATAAAAATATCTGCCCCGGTCTCACAAATATTTACATTCACCCATCTTGATCGATGTTGGCTATATTTCGATTCAACCTTGTTGAATAATAAATCCAAGTGCAACGACTCCGCATTCATCTGGAGCGTAATACTGCTGAAAGTTTCATTCTTATGTTTTAGGCATCTATCAATTTATTAAACTTTTTTTTTCAATAGTCGCATCCGTTACATATTTGCTTTAAAAAATTCAATTCCAAAAAGCGATCAGCTGTTGGAAATATATTTTATAAAAAATCAGTTTCATGACGTCATGTAGAGTAATGTATGGAAATCGAAAAAAAAAATTATGAAAAATAAACAAAAAACGTGCCGTGATAAGTTCACAATGGCATCAGCTCATCGCATGCCCGCGGCGAAAGCATCAATCTCCAAGTGGCGTGTATAAGCGTTGAAATTTTCGACTTCCGTCATGCACACTCACGTACACTGGCTCTCGTCGTCGTCGCCGTGTGACGTGGCCACTGCGAATTGTCGTTTCATTTTCATTTCTCTCGATAACCTCGCGTATCACGCATGGACAAACTCTGCGCGCACACATGCATATTCTAATACCATCTCACTATACACTCTCACCGCATACACATGGTAAGGATAAAAAGAAAAGAAAGATGAGAGTTTAGCTATGCGCGTATATTATACAGCGAGCGTGCAATGTGTGCGAGACTGGGCCACTAATGGAAAAAGTGATTTACAAGTCATGTTTTTCAATTGCCTATCTTTCGCCTTCTAGCACGAGCGCGTGCATGTATCTTTTGTGCTGGCATATATTTTCCACTTCGTACATTAGTAATCAATGAGTATATAGATCTTACATTGCATAAGTTGCCGTAATATTGATCAATTTTTTCCCTATCTTCTATTTTTTTGAATGTTACAATAATGTATAAATCTTGCGTTCATGACCCCGCGTCGCTAGATTCGTCCATTACGATTTCACGCCAACTGAGTAAAAAAATCGATGAACGCATATGAGCTTAGTTCAGAAGTGTTAACTATAATGAAAGAAGTAGGCTAACGTATGGAAAGCGGAATTGAAAGTGTTTCTTTATCCGGAAACTAAGGCTGGAATAAGTGTGGGGAGCGTATCGCCTTCGGTTTATGAATATTAAACGTCGCAACGAGTATTTAAACAGTAAATATACTTTATATGTATTTGTACTTGAATAATTAATACGTTTATTATTTATTAGTTTAATGTTCTACTCTTCTACATATTAATGCTTATGCTTCATAGTTAGCAAAGCCAATTTAATTTTTTCGAACGATTGGTTTTGTAGCTTCATCGTTCAGACAACATAATTTAATATTTTAGTACATTTAATATATAATACAGGCTCATGTTAATGATTTCATTTTGCAAAAAGTTTTAATCTCTTGCAAAACTAACAACCTGTCAACAAATGAGTTAGCAATGAAGTTTAATGAACTTGGATTCCTCTTGGTGCATCCAAGTTCACCAAGAAAGCTGCTAAACCAGGATATGGAGTGGGCACACTTACAAAAAAGAAAGTTTCTATTTAACTTTGTCGGATGGTAATAGCCCGCAGAAGCCCGCTTATATACAAGCAAGAGCTTTTTCTTGTCCTACATTATTGTTCACTTTGTTTAGTTGCAATTTTACATGATTAATTATTTTCGATAAGGTTTTGATTTTAACTAACTTCAGAATTTTCGTATTTGGGTGATGCTTACATACAATAGATAAGATGTATTTGTAGCCTGACTGCAAGAAAAAAATTTGTCTCGATCTCGTTCGGTTCTCTCTTTTATAATTTCTCCAAAGAAATCAGTATCCAATTTGCCAATAATCTAACCGCAGGCAAAGTTCCCGTATTATTCAACTTAACATTGAAGAGTAAGAGATTTTGATTGTTTCCGAAAATATGATTACAATAGTTTTGATAGTTGTGGCACTAAAATTGTAGAAGTTTTTTTGAACTCTGAAAAAAGTATTTATCGAAAACTTTGCAAAGGTCAATAAACTGTTTATTGCCAAACAGTATTCTTAAAGTTCATAAAAACATTGAAAGAGCTAATTCATCTATAAATTCATAGTCATAACTGCCTACGCTTCATTAGTTCTCCAAGATCAAAATTTTATAATTCCCCATTAATTAAGAGAATGGATAAGAATATGGATCGCGTAAAAAAGGGGTATGGAATTTCAACAAATCGATAATTTCACACTCATAAGACGCGTAACTTTTTTCTTCAGAGTTTAAAGGGAAAAAGGAAACAATCGACGAGCGTACCGAGTGAATTTTCAAGAGCATTGCATCGAAGAAGCATTTCATCGAATAATTAAAACTGCGCGACGTACTGCACTGGTAACCTTCACAATCTGTCAAGCGTAAATGCAGCAGAAACGCGGCGGCAATAACGCGTAGTTAAAAGGATGATACTCAACGACAAGCTGTTTTCATCATTTTCACACTAGTGGTCGCGACACAGTTTGCCCTTCGATTTATTATTCATCGAAATCGGTCGTCGCTGCGCGCACCGAATGCTTTTAATACAATAGCAGCGCCCGGGATGCTAGTTGCCTTGGAACATTTTTCATTGATAAATGCGCATTTCCGCGTAAACACATCTTTATAAATGGGTAAATGTCATAGAATTTTAATATTCGATAAACTGCACGACATTAAATATTAATTTGTAAAATAAAAAGTAATTTTTAAATTATTACTGATAGACAATATTTTGTTATGACGTTCAAAGACAAATTCATCAAAAATAAGCCTGTTTTCGTGAGTTTTTCACGAGCTTTGCAAGTTTTGTCCAATATTGACATAAATTATCAAGTGCATTCTCAATATAACTCCAAAAGCCATTAATCAAACCTATTTTTTAAATTAATTGTTTACGGAATATACTAACCTTTAATATATTAAAGAAACCAAAACAATGATATGCGTGAAAATTAAAATAAATTCTATAAAATATTCGAATTGTTTTAAGCTAGTAATATAGTATAGTAGTCTCTAAAAAGTTATAGTAGTAGTTAGTAGAGGATGAAATTAAAATTAAAATATTTAACCTGATATTTTTGATTTTTGATTTGAAAGTTTTTTAAAGAATTTTACAATGACAAAATTAACTCTTGAGGAAAAGAAATAAATTCCACGGGATTTACCCATATATATGAAGTGTGACGCAACTCGTCGATTCCATGCGTATTTTTAGGATATATCATTAAAGAGGGTGGGTAGTAATCGTAGGATGAAGCCGCGGTAGACACGGCGGTATATAGTATAGCGCGTGCGATGTTACAAGTGGGTTGATTCGAACTAGCGACTCGCATAGCAGCAGCTGGAGCGGGAGTCGTATGATCATATGCTCGCTACTACTGTTGCTGCTGTTGCTCATGCTGATTGGAACAGATCATAAAGCATATCGTTGGGTAATAAGCATTCATAAAAATACATAACGAAATCGATTCAATCGATCATCAAGCCATGATTGAAGCGTTAATCGAATATCTTGACAATAAACACACACGTAATGGATTTGTACCATCGTGTTGTGTATCGTGATGCAAATTCAAATTGCTATAATTCGAGCGTGTGTTGTAGGCGCGCTTTTACTCGTACGTATATATTCATATATAGATGTTATGCAGCGCTGAGATGCGATCAGAAATTTACGCTAAGAATGTCATTATGCGTGCGCGTTTGTTCACGTGAAATTAAAAATAGTTCCCTGGTGTGTGTTGTAAAAAGTATCGTGATGACTTGAATAAATAATGTCGGTTATCGATATGTCTGTAAAGACTGTCAGCGATGCGCGTGATGCACTCGTTGTTGACCTTTAAGCCAGTCAATTAGTTTTGATTTTTCCTTGGTTGCTTTACACCGTGCTTCATTATCTAGAACGGCGAGACACGACTCTTCACCTGGACGTTTTTCTGCGACTACTCCGCGCGTAATGCGGCGATACGAAATATTAATAAGTCTCGGCTCGACGGTCGCAAATCTGCGGGACGACTGGGAGCACGTGACTCGCGCGACGATCTGCATACACACATTACAACGAGCCATTTCCGCATCCGTTCTGGCATGTATGTGCACGAATCAACCGCTACTCTGCGCTACTGTCACATATTTTTATGTACATATATGTGTGCGAGTGAGATAATGCAACAAATAACAACGAGGCCACAAAGGCGATGTCTCGTCTCGTCTCTCTTTCTCGGTGTCTGTGTTAGTAGTGGTCGGAGTCTCGGAGCTGGCGTCGTGGTTCGCGCACCGCAATAACACGCGCGCAGCTGAGCAACCCTGCGATACTCGAGCGCGACTCCATATAACACTGCAGCGCGTATATAGGGCCGAACCGATCGATACGACACTTTCTCGAAGCGGCAGTCGTACCGGCTGCTAGTATAGGTCAGGTGTATGCGTCTATACAATATATATCTCTCGGCTCTACGTACGCGGTTGCACATTGCAAGTATATAGGTATAGTGGAAGCGGCGCAAAAAGACCGTGTGGGCGACGACCGGCAGGTACTACTACGCGCAAGCGCAAAAATCGATCCTATCTCTCTCTATCTCTCGCAGCGGAGCAACGTCGTCGGCTGGCTGGCTGCTACCTACTCTTCGCTTGCGTCTGCTCTAGTCGGATGTAGCTGCAAGCGCATATAATACGCGAGCGCGAGTCGAGCTTTTTGCACACGTACGTACGAGAGTTGCGAGATAAACCCACGTTTGTGTTGCTCTTACGCCAGTATAATCGTTCTTTTTTTCTATCTACGCGTGATTCCGAGCTTGCGAGAGTTTGATTTCTCGCGGACCTTTGCAAAAGTCGAAAACTTCCTCGTTCGAGCGAGTATTACGAATATCGTGCGCGGGTGTGCTCGAGTGTGTGGGTGCTACGATGAATATATATAACCGCCAGCACGAACGAGTGAGAGCGTAGGAAAATGTTTCTCGTCGTTTACACAAACTGTGGCATGGTTTGCAAGTGCAGGTAAATACATCGCCTACCCCACGCCATGGTCCACGTTTACATTTGCCTTAACATAAACGAGTACATTTTTCAGTATTTCATCGCATATGGAATTGACCGACCACTTGTATTCCTGGTTGCTTCTTTACAATATCGCAAATTCATTGAGTATCGTGGGACGTCCTTTGAATTTTAATTTTTGTCGTATATTGTTTTCACGATTACGATCATCGTTGATTCTGAAGCACAAAATGTCAGAAATTACGATGAATTAATAAACAATTAACGAATAGTAGTTAATAAATGGATCAAATAATTTAAACTAGCAAAACATAAAATATTTTATTGAAATGAATGCGAACATAGAGGAACAAGTTATTACTAAAAATTTAGCTTGGAAAATTAATTATTTCAAGTATTTGGGTTTATAGAAATTGAGTAATAAAAGACATTTGAAATACATAAGTTTTAATGAAATTTCTGAGCACTTGACTGGGCATTGTACATTTTACGTACAAAATGGCAATATCCCCTGTAATAAAAAATATATAGTTAACAAAATTTATTTGTACTTGAAGAACTTACTAATTTTTAGATTGCACGTATTCTGTAATAGAAATAAGGCAAATATAAAAGAAATTCATTTCGTGTCTCACTCGCGGATATTGTATAGACGGTACAGATACAGTTATAAAAGTCTCTCGAGAATAGTAATAGAATTTTATTTCAAACTAATCGAAATCTCATCCCCGATGACATACACTTCGCGTAGAAAAATCGTTCAATGTAATTGTTCATTGATCACGTACGTGAACGAAGGTAAAACGTCATTTGAGAACGATACTAATTCTAAACTTTATTCGCGAGATAAAATTATACACATCGATTTTTCGTGTATACATCACACTTGGCTGTGAATCTCGTTTTATTATAGCATAAAGTATACGTTACAATTTTCTTGTCGTTCATGCGGTCTCGCTCAGATTCACGACGTATATACTACACAATCTTACCGAGCTCAAAACCTACCGCACATATGCATGGGACTTTTGTTTTCGTCCTTGAACTTTCGTGCTTCATCATCATCATCGTCATTATATCTTGTCCACACAATGTTTTCTCACAACACCGCAACACTTTGTAAATATATTAGCGCGCGCGTACAGCAATTTGCCTATTGTTGTCGTGGCTTGCCCTTCTCTTTTTGCCCGTTTCTTTTCTCCATCGATATTTTTTGATTTATTGCCATACGTTCTCCAGATCAGCGAGTATATATGTGTTAATATTTTTTGAAGCGTAGTTTTTCTTTTTAAAAAACCACGTTGTTTCGAACTACATCATCGAAAATTGACAACCGAAGCCTTTCAACGGATTCTGTCTGCTCGGTGGCCTTGACTGGTAGACAACGACGACGGCAGCATATACGTTCGATTAAAATCTGTCTTTTCCTCTCTTATTATGTAGCAGCGAATCTCGCGATGATATTCAATATGCTACATGTCCCCAAAGCTCCAGAGACGGGACTTTTCAATGACACTTTGTCGCGATACGTGCGCATATATAAGTTGTACGAATCGTACAAGAGTACGCGCGATTTAAGAAAAAAGAGAGAGAGAAAAAAAATCTTTGGCGAAGGCTAACTCTGGTAAAGAAAACCGATCGTGCGAATTGCATATCGAATGATCGAGCGTGTTGGGGCTAACTTACACGCGTACAAAGGCTCTCAGGCTAGGCCATGTATCGACCACTTTCCAAACACATCCATGCTGCACACGATATAATAATAATACTTTATTCGTTTTATATCTTACATATAGTCTTTATTCAACTACTATAGGTATAGCTGGCTTCGAGGTAATAGGATTATACGCGCATATTGATATTATAGAACGATTTTACGTAACCCGTGGCGCGCAAGGCATGCATATTAACTTCCTTGTACGGATAGACGCGCGCGCGCCGCGTATATATGCTCGTGTACTGTACGCATACGGCTTAATGTACTACGGGGCGCGCTGCGATTCAACAATGTGCGCCTACCCGCATATTACACGCGGATTATATATGTCAAATATTGGAGCCGCGACATTTGCTCGGCTTTCGACGACCCAGATATGTAAATTAATTGTTATAATACAGTCGATCGATGGAAATAGAAATAAAGCGAGAGACAACAAAAAAAAGTACATCTCACGCGGTGCGTAAAATAATCGTGCGTCGATACAGGGCACAGCTGCTGCGGGATGACGTCGTGTTTACTCAACCAGCGAGCTTATTTAAGTCGCACTTGAACACATTTTATCCTATTTTCTCGCGCTCGTTCGTTCCCCCATCAAATGCAGCCGCGTTAGTAAACACACACACAGAGGGAGGGAGTATACTGCGTGGGTATACAGCTGCCATAGGGAGTGAAAAAAGACCATCGTCGCCGCCACCTCATTTCGCTTCATTCACTCTTGCGTGCGTCCGAGACAACGACACTGCTGACGTCATTGCAAGCTCTCATCTGCTTGTCTTGGACAAGTATAAAAGTCGCGCGCGCACGTCCATTGCACGGGGTGTGTAACGCATTCATACGGGTAGGCGCACACGGACGCAGACCCATACAAATGCACTATGGCACGTATACGGTATAGCAATTCTGGAAGAGCGTTACGTCTCGTTTCTTGAAAATCTCCGGCCTTTCACTTGCTTTATAAGCAATAAGTATATTCTATACTCTGCTGTACGACCATCAGATACACACACACACAGACACACACTTACGTAGGTACACGAGATTATGGATGTTTCTTTCTTCTGACAGAAAATGCGCGCGAGCAAGTTACTGCTGCTGCGAGAACGAGCAGAGAAGCGTTACACAAGTCTCGTAATATACACAAACACTGCATATAATCTCCCTGAGCAACTTTTCAAATTACCCCCGCTCCATGGAGCACATATTCATGCCGTCCGTATCAATCACGCGTATCCTGCAGTTTTCTTTTCAACTTGAGTTCTCTGCCTTACGCGACGATAATGCGACGGGGACAGTTTTTCGCTCGCGAATTTCCACATCGTTCTCGCAATTATATGTGTACGCGAGCAATGGATGCGATTAACGTTGCCGCCGTGGACGTGCGTCGACGCGACGCAGCTGTTTTGCCAAGCGATAACACAATGCGATTCATTATGTGAAATTGTTTGAATGGCGCATCGGCTTATTTCATTCACGTTGTCGCGCCGTCGTACCGACGCTAAATAAACACAGACTATACGGTATGAATTTGTTGCAATGACGAAAGGTAAGACATTTCGTGTTCGGTGAGAGCCCGTTGCAGCTATTGCACAAGGCCACTCTTTTTTTGCTTCCTACAGATGCGAGGCTTTCTTTGTAAATTAATAATTTATAACTATTTCCAATTCTATTTTTGTTAAACGCTTTCGAACAAAAAAAGGTAATCTTGGCCGCACGATTCGATTTTACTTATTCGATTACAGAAACTCAACGAGCAACGAATCGACAAATGTCTAAAGACTTTAATATATGTAAATATTTTTTAATCGATATAAATATATACAGATTATTGCTCTAGCCGTTCGATGACATTCTGATAACATTCTTCGATGTACGAGTCATTTATTTTTTTCAATATAAAACAATTAATTGTTGATTGTATACATGCATTGTAAAATGATTTAAAAGTCCGTCGATAAATTGACATTTCCATAATTAATATTTGTACGATATGAATGTGAAAATAAATAATTAACCAAAGTTTTGTTTGTTTTACAGTGACACTCTGAGATTTGGTGGACACAAAACGATGGAGTCTGCCTGTCAAGTTAAAGGCTGCCAGAAAATATTGACCAGCTCGACCAACAACAACATCACCAGCACTGCTAACAACAACAACAATAACAACTACTGCAAAGTCAAGACATCGAAGAAGCTGCAGGATGACAGCGGCAAGATCCAGGCCAAGAACAATCTCAGCAGCGTCAGCCAGAACAGCAGCGACGACGAGAACAACGACGACGTTATCAACCGCAAAAGCACCAAAAAAAGTAACAAATCGACGTTAAGCAACAACAACAGTACCAATCCAGCTAACAATAATAACAACATTGTAAACAACAAAAACAAAATCAACAAATTAGCAGCAGCAGCAACAGCGGCGTCGAGCAACGACTCCGTGTCGTACAGCAAAATCGTCAGTCCAAACAAGACGACGGATTTGGCTTACAACAAAGTCGTGAGCAATGGCTTGGCCTCAGTGCCGACGACGAACGATCTCAGTTATAATAAAGTCGTCAGCAATGGTCTCGTCAGCAGCACGTCAACGACGACGACGGCGGCGACTACGATGACACCAGCTGCAACGGCGGCGTCACCGGCGACGGCGAGCAACGGTAACAGCAGCAGCAGCAGCAGCATACCTTACAACAAAATCGTGAGCATCGGCAGGTCGGCTGCCGGCAGCGATCATCTCGCTTACAACAAAGTCGTCCTTAACGGCCTGTCGGCGACTACGACGACGAACGAGTTGACGTACAACAAGGTCGTGAGCAATGGTCTGGCGGCCACAACGTCAGCCACGTCGACGCTGACGCCCGTCACCGCAACGCACTGTGATTCACCCTACCGCAAGGTCGTCGGTGGTGCTTCTCCTCACTGTAACGAACTCGACAACGGCAACACTAACGACGCCCTAATCAATACCGGTCTCAATAATCTTAGTCTTAGCAACGATTGCAACGTCAGGCCGAACGTCGAAACGTCGGCCGTAGCAGATAACGCGCAACAACAGCAACAAGCACAGTTGACGAATACGAAGGCTGCGACGGAGGTGGCTGCATCGACGAGCCCGGTCCAGCAGAGGCACGCCGTTCTGAACTACGAGCAGGTCTGCAGGTTGAACGACGTGATAAACGAGGTGGTGAGCATTCACGGTCGCGGCAACTTCCCGACGATCGAAGTGAAGCTGCGCGATCTTGTGACCGTGGTGATGACCAAGCTGGAGGCCGACCCGTCGGTCGGCGGAGCCGGCATGAAGGTGCGCGACGTCCGGCTCAACGGTGGCGCCGCGTCGCACGTGTTCGCGACCGACGCGCAGCCCTACAACGACCTCGATCTCATCTTCGGCGTCGAGCTCAACTCGAGCCGCAACTACGACCGGATCAAGGCGGCGGTGCTCGGCTCCCTCTTCGATCTGCTGCCCGAGGGTGTCAGTCGCAAGCGCATCACCACCTGCAGCCTCAAGGAGGCCTACGTCAGCAAGATGGTCAAGGTCAACAACAACGACGGCGATCGCTGGTCCCTCATCTCGCTCGGCAATTCGCGCGGCCATCGCAACGTCGAGCTCAAGTTCGTCGACTCGATGAGGCGGCAGTTCGAGTTCTCCGTCGACTCCTTCCAAATAGTCCTGGACACGCTGCTCTTCTCGAAACTCCAGATAAGCGAGGGCATCTGCCCGACGGTCGTCGGCGAGTCCGTCTACGGCGACTTCAACGAGGCGCTCTACCATCTACAGAACAAGCTCATCTCGACGAGGCACCCCGAGGAGATTCGAGGCGGTGGCTTGCTCAAGTACTGCAACCTGCTGGTCAAAATGTACAAACCCGCCCAGCCGGACTACATAAAGACGCTCGAGCGCTACATGTGCTCCCGCTTCTTCATCGACTTTCCGGACATCAGCCAGCAGCGAGCCAAGCTCGAGAACTACCTGTGGAATCATTTCGTCGGGCCCGAGGAGGAGGCCCTCAAGTACCAGTACCTCATGCTGCTGCACAGCGTCGTCGAGGAGTCCACGGTGTGCCTGATGGGCCACGAGCGCCGCCAGACTCTGGCACTGATCGAGAACTTGGCCTACCAGGTGCTGTGCCAGGAGCAGCAGCAGCAAATGTCGACGCACCCGGCACCCGCACCGGCATACGTGTACGCGGCGGCCAACGGCTACTATTACGCGCCCATCATACCCGCCGCCGCCTGCTACACCTGCACCTGCAATTCGTCCTGGATGGCGGCCTGCTCCTCGTGATGCGAAATCTATTACGACGATCAGCAGGACCGGCACGACACCGATCAGTCTGACTTGGACGAGAACGGACTTTATAGGCAGGGCGAAGGATAAAGACCCCCTCCTCGCTGACTTTTTCACCACCGCTTCTTGGTGACCTAGACGAGATCCTTGTCGATCTTCGCTATACATAACTGATAACTCTCAGATGTGCCGTCGTTACTATATTATATACGTATATAATATAATATGGTTTATTATAATACATACATTATGAATATAAAAGATGCGTCAATGTGTAAGTATATAAGTGTGTAGCTCTGTGCAAGAGAGACTGTTGTAGATACTTCTTTTTTGATATCAAACGAACCGTTAGAAAATACACTAGATAATCATGTAAACTTACTGCAATTATCTCTGGGATTAGCATACAAAAGTAATAGATACTGATTATAATTATGTATGTGAAGTGTGGTGTAACGAGGATGAAAAAAGTAACAAAAATGAAGCAAACGCTGCCAATCTTGAAGGAACAATAACGAAGATAATACTGTTTTAAGCGAAAGTACTCCTTTCTCTCTCTAATGCCACTATTATTCTGCGCCCTATGCTGTTCGTTTTTCTATTCATTCGGGCGAAATCTATCAAAAGTCCTGTACTTTATCTTATCGTAATTGTGCATCGAACGTCATTTTAGCATATCTCGTCGAACGCCTCTCTGCATAATAGATTATACAAGCTTCACGATAACGACAAGGAGGTCAAAGTGAATGAGCTACAAAATTCACGAAGATCGCCTGGTCTTCGATCTCTTTTGTTACAACAATTATAATACTTTTTAATCAACTCTAAGACTGGAGCTCCATTGGGGACGCAAATTCAAGTGATTGTAAATTCTACTGATACTACATAAATAAAAACCAAAAATTATAAGGAAATATCGTCGCGCTCGAAAATCGGAATTGCGTGTCAGATACTCAGTATAATATAGAAGATTATATTATATCCTAAACGTGCTTTTTCGTCATGACTTGTATGTGATGCTGTGTGAGTAAAGTTCTTGTCAAGTATTCGCCGAGTTTGCGCTGCTGTCGACGACTTCGACGATGATAATAATAATTAGGTCCGCTGCTGCTATTGTAGGTCATTAATTTTTACGTGCACAAGCTGGAAAGAGAGAGAGAGAGGGAGAGAGAGAAAGAGAAATAAAGAGAAAGAGTGATTTGTTCTCATTGTTGCTGCGCGGTAATGACAACGATAATGACAATTTCAATACTGCTAGAATTGTTACTGATAGCTGGGATCATTATCAATATCCTTATTGCGTTCATTCTAATTTAATTTGAGTAGAAGCTTAACAAAAATAGGTGTCGGCCATTCAATGCTGTACTTAAAAATATTATAATCAGTATGTGCAATTCGAAAAAAATGTTATTACAGAAGAAAAGCTAAATATCTGCATCTAAACTTTACGTTGCAAGTGTGATAAAAAAGAATTACGCCAAAAATGCGAAAAAATTATTCTAATAGTAAGTGTGTAGCAAAAAGCATGCTCGCTTATATAAATTGTATGCGTTACGAGCTTTAAAACCCGTCGATAAGAAAATTGATTGTAAGAAAATGTGCGCACGTTAGGAATAATACGGGCGAACTTGGAACAAAAAAATACTAGAAATTCGAAATCATTACCGCACATAAATTGCGCAAAAATGAAATCAAACAAGAGAGATAGGGGACAGAAGTAGAAATTAACGACAAAGGAAAGTGTACATTAACTACTACTGTGTTTCAAACAAAAACTGTATTATAACATGTGAAATTTTTTTGTGCATCAAAAGTGATAGTAAAACACGCAAAAAGAATGAAAAAAATGAACTGATCCTGTTTATTTCGTGTGATTTAATTATACAAACATCAGATCATAATAATACATGCAAGTGCATAGATATTGGATATTGCTTAAAAATAGAATATATTACTGGTAAATTTTCAGAAATACTTTAATTGATGGGCGAATAATGATTGTTTTTCGCGAATAATATCTACTATTAATGCAATTGAGAATGTTAATTAATTCGACGTTGTAATTAATTAGTAATGAGTGGCTGTGAATATTTAAAAAAAATTTTCAATCTTATTTTTCTCTTATACGAAATTCTAAGACATAGGGTTTTTGGAAAGCAAATTTTTTGGTTCGAAATTGTCAAAAAGTCTACGATATAAATAATAGTGAGAAAACGACTTGAAGGCAAGGAACATACAATTATTATTGATAAAATTGTTTGATCAAAAGGCAGTTCGCTTTTCAATTGCATCTTTTGGTAAAATTATGTGTCACAAAATTTCCAAAAAAATAATATCTAAAATCATTTCCTGCTGAACGTAAATTAACTTGTTAGTAAAACAGAAAATGAAATATACAACGTACTTGCGGGAACATACGCGTACGGTGCACTGAACTCCGAGAAGTCCGCAAGCAACTCGTAATAATGTCAAGTGTACGTATACGTTTATTATATATTTAAAATGAAAACCATCTCACGCGACGAACGCCAGTAAAGAAAATCTCCCGCTGCTATAATCCATTTGAAAATTGCTCGTAAATTTGATTTTCTAAGAAACTTATGCGAATAGAGCATTGGCGAAATTTCCTCGAGAATCGATGTAAGGAGCTGGAGCTGGAGTTTGACCTCGTTCATTGCATATACGTGTGGCGGCGATGCTTGCAGCCCTCTCGCGCGATAACGTCGCGGTATATATATAAGCCACGCGTGTGCTTGAACACAACAAAGTCCGAGCTCGCACGCGCGCGCGTATAATCGAGACGAGCCTATTATAACACACAGGTTTTGCAAAACTGGTTTTTCAGGTACACGACGCTCGTGTCTATATAATCTCTGTTTATATTTACTTCGAGTAATATTTCCTTTTTGTTTCGGTATTTCTTTTTCTTTTCATTCTGATACGATCAGACGCGGATTTGAGTGCACAACGTCCTGTAATATAAGGCTGTTGCTTTTCGTGACTTCAACATGTTACGTCTATATATGTACTCGAGTTGAGCTGCCTTATGGTTTACCAATGAAATTTGAAAACTTATCAAGTTCAACTTGAAACTAAAAAAGTAATAATATGACCAAAATTAATCGATGAACAATTTAATGCTCAAAAAGCGACGGTGATTTTAATTAATTCATCTGGGAGATTATAGATCAGACTAACAATGACATTTAATGAAGCCGTTGCAAGACTTTAGCTAAATCTGTTGGTGGCATTGATAATATCCTTTTTTATTTTTAATCTTCCAACATTTGATTACATTACCAAGCAACATTTACTTCATAAGCCAGCAAGGTTCATTGCTTATAAAACACGTTTTCACGAATTTAAATGTTATAAAAAGAAAAAGATAGTAAAAAGTAATTCTTTCGTCGTTTTGCAATGGCTTCGTTTGAAAAATGACGATAAAAGTATTCAATGAAGAATAAGTAGACAAAAAAGGTCGATAGTCATTTGTAAGCTTTATTCTACTCCTCTGCTTTTCAGTCGTACTCTCTTTGTTCGTTGTATTTTTCTAATGATTTAGCTTTGACAAGATCAGAAGCTGCATTATAATTGAAATTGACAAACCAAAAAAAAATTGAGAGAGAGAAAATTAAACATTTATTCCGCTAATGGTGTATAAGAAATTTTTTTTACAAGAAATAAGATCGATGATGAATGATTATACAGCAGTTGTGTTGAAAATATCGCAAATGATAACTCATAAATAAAAAAGAGAGAGGATTGTTCGAAAGAAAAATGTAACATTTGCATACATAAGAAAAGGTTTTATAATATTATACATATTTACCATTTAATTACTTGTATACAATTTTTGAATGAAAATTATACTTAGCGAAGAATATTAGGGTCTTTACTGTTATATCATATTGATAAAAAAAATTATGTACTCTAATAATTGTCATTCACGTAAAAAATTAAATAAACTGAAGGAAAGGCAAAATTATAATATTTATCATCTTATTAATTATATGGATAATCGCTTAAACAATCATTTTTCATAATATTACAAACAGAACAATTTCCACGATATTTTATAGTGAAGCCGGAAAACGTGCAAGCTAGTTTTTCTATCATCTTTCTAGACAGTTTTTAATTGTATCTTACCTAAAAAACAAAAAGACCTTAAAAATTATTCGATATGAATTCAGTTAACGATAAAGAGTAAACATAGTCTTATATTACGCGAGAGAAAAACTTCAGACTAGCCTGAATATTACAAGAAACAAAATCGAGTAATCAATGTTGTAAATATTATTTTAACAATAATTTCGCCTGTTGTACATTCAGTACGTACATGGAGTTCTTTTGTGAAATAAAAATCGTTATAATATGTTTTTTAAGTTAAAAATATCACCCGCCATTCGCAGATAGAAATTTTCTTATTCAAATAAAAGTATATAGTTATAATATCTTTTATGTATACTCAAGACACATGTTTAAGGCTCATGTTTTTTGCGTTTGCAAACTACTTATGTACTAAATATGTGACGTTGCTATCGCAGACGAGTACGTAATGAGAACGAAAGTATGAAAAATAAAACTCACTCAATTATACTAGTCGCTAATTTGTGCGATAACTTGAATTTTAGTCGATTTATGAACCTGTTTAAAATTAAAAATCACTCTTATATTATGCATATGAATGCTATGTCTTGATAATGTACACATCTTGTGTTAAGTATAGAGTAACGAGTTAAATAAATGTTGCAATGAATGAAAAGTTTGATTGACAAATTAATTTTTTTCAAGAAACTGTCGTTTTAATTAAAATTATACACTAATAGTGAACATAACGATTTGCACTCATACTTTTTTCGACGTTATGGAAAAAAAGTAAATGAATTGAAAGAATTGTATGAACTAAAAATGGATAATGAATTTTATGAAAAACATTCTCTTACACTATACAAAAAATGAATGTTATTTCAACTTCTTCTTACAAGTTGAAGTTTATCGAATCAATGGAATTTATCTTAACTTGTTGTGATATATATAAATGTGTTTGATTTATCATGCGCACATGAGACGTTACACTCTCTTATACATATCCACGGCCTACTGTGAAAAATGTAATATTTCTTTACGTTGGTTTTATATGAATACTTTTGTTAGTACTCATTCCAATATTGTCGAATCCTGCTTACGTTTACAAACGAAAATAAGTGGATCTATCGCCAAATGATCATTCGTATCGGTCACTGATTTTCTGTCATTAAGAATGCATGAAAAAAATGAAAAACAAATGACGGAAATAATTTTCAAAAAAAAAATGATGAACATTCATCGGTTGTTCTTAAAATCCTTCAAAGTATTATGGCTTGCTGAAAAATGTCATTAATTTTTTTTTACAAATTTAATAAAACTCTTTTTATATGATAAAAGGACGAATTTCAATGCTATTTGCTAGTAAACGCCAAAACTTATAACGTGTATTACGGCATACTGCTGCGAAAAACGTCGAAGATGCGCGCTCGACTGCAGTTCGAGCTGTGCTAAACCTGAAGTTTTTTCGTGGTGCGGTACAGCCAGCATACATCTAATTCTAAATAATGATGGGAATCAAAGCATTGGAATTTACTCGATGCTTTCATTGATCGGAAAATTTTACTGAACAAATGATTAGAAGATCAGACTAAAACACAGTGATATGCGACTTTCTCGTTTATCTAACGTTTTAAGTTTTCTACAATATCATTATAAACACTTCGGCATTTAATAAATTATCTCGCGGCTATTTTTATTCTTCACACTTGCACACACTCACACGTCTATATAGCTTTTGCAGTGACTGCAATTGTACGATGATGGAAGAATGAAGTGACGGGTGAAACAAGAATCAAACAATCCAACGTATTGTCGAATTTAACTGTAAATGTATGTGTAATAATAATGTGAAAGAATATAAATGAACATACAATGATATATATTATATATGTACGTATAAGAATGAAAATTTTTTGTCACGCGTCAGTTTTATCTCAGAAACCGCGCGAAAATACGAGAAATTTTCTAATGTGAAAAATTGGTGATATGCGTAATAATAAGAAAGATACATTTGTAATTATGCGATACGTCGTAAAACATGGCGTTATTTGCCTCTTATTAACTCACGCCATGTTAAACAGAGTGCAAAAACTCATGGGAAATTAGTCAAAGTATATCAAATGAATTTACAAAAAAAAAAACAATAACCGTTAACGAATGAAAGGTATATATTATTGCTTTTAATGTATGATGATAAAACGCACGCGCGTAAAAAAAAATTGAATATCGTATACATAAACAAGTTTGTTATCGTGTATGGAAGAAAAAAAACAAAAAATCATCGATACAATGATGTAGATTTTTATCAATTTCCCGCCTTACAAATTTAAATATGACTAAAATATGGATACAAACGGCGTTTTTCGATAATGCAAGGTTCAATTTATAGTAAATTTCGAGCCACGTAACCGAAGTGTTATGAATTATTACGATTTTCATAATTATTTTATTATTATTACTATTATTATCATTATTATTATTATTATTATTATTATTTTTATTATAAATGCAATTATGCTTGTACAATGAAAAAACTTATTAGTCCATTTAATTTGTAACTCTACGTATTTTTAATATTTTATTATTAATGTTCTCAAGATGATGTACAATTTTTATTTAATAATTTTAAAGTATATAAATAAATTATGGCAAATCATGCATAATGGAAGGAAAATGAAGAGCAGTGGGTGAACGATTATGTGTGTAAGTGGGCTCCTCACGAATCTGGGACATTTTTTTACTTCCTTTCACTTGCCCATTATTATATATTTATAATATTATCAACATAAAAAATGTTAAAGATTATTGAAAAAGTGAAATAAACTATCCTATACATTACCAACCCAAATCTGATTTGTTCATTTTATATTTCAATGTCAACACGTCCGAATCACCTGACTATTTTGTTTAAAAGTTAGCCTACAGTATTAAATTGCGCGCAGAGGCTCTCGAAGCAGGCTCCGAGCACGTGTATACGTTACCTTTTGCAGTTGAAAATGCTCCAAGTGTGCGTTGCACAAGCAATGGTATGGTGAGATTTTCTATTATTTTTTTGTGCAGACTTTTTAATGGCATATCAAATTACTCGATGACATAACGAATGGCGACGTCTCGAGCTAATTTTAAACTTGGCGTCATCAAGTTCACTGACTATCAAAATTATTTTTAAAAATAAATTCAAAAGTTAATGTTAATCGGGTCGATCAATCGATGAGCTATATACACGCGCGCGAAATACTTGACCTTCGAAGCATAGGAAAGATTAACCACGAAAAACGGGAAGTCGCATCAGTCATTTAATATCAATACGGATCTAAATGAAAGGCAGCTGATCGCAAGGTTGCAATATGCGCCGGAATAAGACTTATCGAGGTGATATATTGTGCTGCGAAGATATTTTTTAAGCTCAATTAGCAATTTTTCGATCGTGTTCCGAGCGAGTAGTTTCATATTTCTGCCTCGTGTCAGCAGTTGCGCGATATTTGATCGTATAATTTTGGAAAGTCGATCGATCTAATACGAGTTTGGGAAAAGCTTGGGTCGATGTCGAATTCGTCGTTCTAGTGAGCTTTTATATACTTAATTTACACCAAAGCCAAGATTTATGGGAAATTAATCGTAGAAAAATGCGCCATCGAGTTTTCAAAGAAGCGAAGAGAAAGGGAGAGAAAAAAGGGACGAGGGGGCAGCCGTGGCGATTTAACAGGAAAGTTCCGGGTATGGTCGCCCTTGACGAGTTGATCGGTGTACACGTATACAGCGCAGTCAGCCAGAAATGAAGGATGCAAGGACACGCGCGGAAAATATTAATACGAAGCGAGTAATAAGGGAGAGCGTCGAGAGCTACTTGGACTGCGGCGACAGAGAGAAGCAGAGAAGGGTGTTCGCCGGACCTTGGACAAACAACTGTTGTTCGTTCCAACGTGTCCTGTTAGCTGTAGAAAAGCCTTCAAAGTCCGAAACGAATTATATAAAAATCTATAATTTTGTAAAAGTATTGGATGCAGATCGAGTTTATTTGAGCTGTAAGAATATATTGCTCGTTTCGTATGTATGTGCACACATTCCTGCAATCGGTTCGTGCATCTTATTATTTCGAAACGAAGCTCTCAGCGTGTTTGGGTGCAACGGCAGCAGCAGTTGGGTGAATTCGGTAACGAATATATACACCTAGCAATTTATTTCTTGTAACATAAATACGTAAATTAAAATTCTCACTGCATTTTCTCAGCTGCGCAGCCGATATTTTCTCATTCTTATGTATAATATAGACGCAGAAAGACCGAACGGCGCGTGGAAATGAGCCACAGAATTTCCTCGTTGTGTGCGTGCGTACCTGCGTGTGTTTGCGTTGTCGAGTTTTCACGAGACTCGGGCGCTATTAATTCGTTATACGGCTTAAAAACTTTCTCTTAGAGCGAGTACGGCTGTCGTCGTCGTCGTCGTCGCGTCATCAATCGACGACCTCAATCATATAGTAAGACACTGCAGCAGGCGCGTACACAGGCACACACACAGGCGGCGCATCGGGCGAAAAAAGAAAAATTGACTGCTATTATCTCGGCTCGAGCCTCGGCGACATAAATCAAATAACTTGACGTGCCACGCGCGTATATAGATACGTATAGGCACGCGGGCTCGCTTGTATGCAAATTAAAAATTGTTAGCATCTGCGCGTAGTAGCGCTGTAAATAGGGGCCGCCGCGCGTCAGGCAATCGACTGCGCGCGCGATGAAAAGTAGCCAAAACAAATCTTGCGTATACACACGCATGGTGCATGCGGCAATACTCGCGAGCTTGAGCAATCGGAGCCTGCAATCAAGGCGAAAAGCTCGCGTCTGATCGATTCATCGCTGCTCGACGTCGAAACAATGCCAGGATAGCGAGCATTAAATGAGATCTGTACGATGCACCGAGACAGTATCTGTGTGCGTGCGACGCTATATATGTAGATGATTACAAGTCAGTGCGGCGGAGGAGTCTCAGCTGCTTGGATCTGTGCTTGTGTGTTGCAATAAATAAACGTAGAGCTATGGGCATAGCACACGTGTGTACTCGAGCTAGCACGGAGGTCTGTACGGCGTTTGTAGCGCGTCGCGGTGAAAGCGAAAAACCTTCTTGCATTCATATGCTGCTATGCAGGCACGCGCTATCCTATCCCATATACCTGCATACTTGCGTTTTTCAATGCTCGCTAAGGCTAAAATCTCGTCTAATATTCGAAAGACGAAACACCCGAATGGTCTTGATTGTTGACGTTCTTGGCTATTCTTTGAGACGATTGCGATAGCTCCAGCTCATCGTAACGCGGCTCGCAATTACGCAATCTTGGCTAAAAGATTGGACGATCCGACCAATTAGGATAATCAATCATAAACGTGCAAGATGCGCGTCGATGATGCAACGAGACCGTGTCACAGATAAATATCAATCAAACGGAGAAGCAGCAACAAAGCCACCGATCCATACGTGACGATGCGGCCTATAACTATAGTAGCACGCGCGGGCAGCTTCGAAAGTCTAATTCGATATGGTACAAATGACCTAGCCTGGATCCAAATTTTGCATCGCGAAAGGAGTATATATACGCAAGGCTCCAGCTGCTGCTAAATAAAAGTATCGCAACGCTCGTGTTGTGCGTGAGCCAGGGGGTATGCACATTATAAAATGCAGGTGAATTCGTGGTAGCAACTAATACCTATATACATATAATATTTTTACACAACAAAGACTGCTGCGCGCACTCGTATGCATGCGTATTAAAGGAATTGCGAAAGCGAAATTCCTAATTTAGTGTAATAAGTGCTTGTGTGCGTCGTGTACGCGTAGCGCACGCATCAGCCGTAATATGCTCGTCCATGCAATTACGAACGAGTGAGACATTTTATAGGAAATTTTACGAGACGTGTATGCCTCGACGGTTTTCCAGCCCTTGGAAAGGACTTTTAATCGAACCTAGTATGACATTTGAAGGTTCAAGAAGAGCCGTCTAACTACGACAATTGGTCGATACGAGTTGCGACAAAAGTTAATGTGCTTGGCTAGCATTCGTGCACAGCTGCAGAATGGAGCAATGAAATTAAATTGGCGCTCCTCGCCCGATATTCGGAGCCGCGAAAAGTCGCTCGACGATCGGCATCCGATACAAAGGCCAGCAAGGCTCGCGATCGCGTTTTGTACATAGATAGACATAATCATCGGCTGGCACAAGTATGAGCGCGCGTCTCGAGGTATTCAGGGCGCTCGAAGTCGTCGACTGCTTGTATAGATCAGTGCAGCGCGCAGGCGGCGCGAAGGCCGGCCGCGAACGCGAGTAAAAGTGCACATGCACAGCAGCAGAGTCCGCGAGTCTGCGCAGCGAGCGCGATCGTGACGATCACCCCCCCCCTTCCGCGCGCAGAAAGAAAAAGAAGCGCAGCTGCAGCCGCGCGAGTACACTATCCGGACATAATATCTGTCCGACCCGAAGTTTGCCTCGATCCCACTTGTTCCAATAATTCGTAGTCCATCTAGGTAATTCAAACATTCGGGGTTATTATACGCACAGACCTTAGATGTCAAGCAGACGCGTGTTTACATTTATAAACACGCGTGGTCATAAGTTTGCTGCTTTCACAGATAATGTAAGTATAATGTGTTATTTTTTTATTCTAGGTTTATAATTGATTATAATAAAATGTAAATGCATTTTTCAGCAATCAAGTTGTGAAAAATCATAAGCAGTGGAATGGATTGTCTTAAGCTTGCTGCTAAGCGTCATAAAGAAAATAGATCTGCGTATTTCAGATACATGCTGTTCAACTGCTGCTGACGGATGAAGCAGAATCCTACAACAAAGCACCAAAAGTTTTATCACCTACTGGTGATGGGAAGGTATTCAACTCAGCCAAAGAAGCAGTTTGCGACATAAAAAAAGAATCATGGACTCTTAATTTGAAGAAAATGCAAAGTTTGAACGAAAATAGCTTGCTGGAGAGCTACAAGTAAAACGGACACCGCAAGGAACTTTATTGGCAGAGCGTGTGAGAGTTGGTGGTAACAATGGAATTCCTGATTTTAATACTCCTACAGGTATTTTTTTTCCAGTAAAATCTAACGCTCCATAAAAATATTCCACTAATATCATTTCATTCATTCAGGATTATTCGTGGAGGAAATTTTGTTGTTAATTACACA